>VJMY01001080.1:0-20240 GCA_009869795.1 Neelides sp. FZ-2019 | reverse complement strand
AAAAGAAAACATTTTAAAAAAACAAATTAGTTATGTTCTTTTTTTGACATTGAAAAAATTAAATTCTATACTATAATTGTATGTCTTGCATTTAGTTTCAATCTTGTTGCGGAGAATTTGGGATCTTGTTAACAATTTAAAACAGTTAATCACATGCGTCTTAAATCCTGTTTTACATGTGCAAAAATATCCAAGAATGTCATGGACCTGGATTTGTTGAATTTGGATTATATTGAATCCATACATTGTGCCTTTTAGAGCTTACAAACGTCGAATCAATTTTTATTCGGATCAAATCAGGAAATTCTAGATGGTATTCCAAGTTATAAATTCCGTCTTGATCCAAATGTACTGCAGTGTAAGAACTTGAGATTCAATTGGTAAATCCCCATGGTCTTATTCAGTCTTGGAAAATTGTTGAGATTATTAGCTATAATCGGTAGCCAATTAATAGCTCAACAAAATTGTTAGCTGGCACATGTACTTGCTCATCACTGTTAAGTATTTGATAATAAAGATAATTTTAAACAAGCATATAATCCATTATTTGGCATCAATAAGACTTTATTCCACATTGCACTTTTCAATTTCACTGAATATATATATATTAGTGTACGAATATTGAATATGAATATAATGAATATATATTAATTAAATACTGAACTCAATATATTGAATTAAGCCTATGAATAAATGTAAGAGAACAATGGTATCTGCACTGTATTTGTTTGTTCTATGTATTGTATTGATCTATGAAGGCATGTACAGAATTTCTTTAAAATATACTTATTATACTAGAATTTGATGCTCTTTCAGATAAAGATAATTTCGTGATGTGACTAGCTCTAATTTCCAAGTTATTAACTCATTCAATTTAATTAGCATTTTTAATTGTTGAATAACTTTTTTCATTCATTTTTAACAAAAGTTGATTTTAATTTTTGAAAGACCATATATTTGTGAACTATTTTCATAAAAGATTTGATATTAAAAAATCAAACCGTTTTAAAGTTTGAATTGAAAAAAATTTAAAAAAATGAGGTTCACTAGGTAGCTCCAAGTGGGGGCCGAAGTTCCTATCCTTATCCCATACCCTCCTTTTCCTATTAACACTTTAATTAATACTAGGTATGATCTTTCAATAATGACAGAGATTTGTACAAATACATGTGTAATATTCTATAATTTTAATCACATTATTCATTAAATACAGGCTTAGGTACACATCAAAATATGTATTTGCTAATCATATAAAGATTCACATTTATATATAAAGCATATGTACTATATCTTAAAACTAAAGTAACTACGAATCTCTTAAACTGAGTTGAATATTTTTTTAAGCATTATTAATTATATTAATGGCAACATCAATCGATTTATTAACATTATCACATTCCTACTATTTTTATTGCCGTAAGTTAACGACAAAGCTCCAATTAAATGCTTTGTTTTTATTTAGTTTAATTTGTCTGAATTTTCACTATCCATTAGTAAGACGATGTTAGTATATAGCATATTAGTTATTATTATTATTAAATCTTAAACCCTCAAACGATATTAACTAAATAAACATATTTTAACAAATCATTTGAAAAAGAAAAATACTACACAATAGGAGAATTTGGCTATTTACTTTATGTTTGAATAAATGTATATTCATTTGGTTGTAGGTTGCATTAATTAGATAAGATACGTCAATTCAATTACTTAAGCTTATCTGAATAATTGAATAAATATTCTCGAATTAGAAGATGGGAGTTGCTTCTTCCATTTTCTTCAATGACCTTTCCTCCCCACCATCTTTGCCTCTCTCAATAGAAACCCTAGTCTTAAGAACGAATCCATGCTATTCATTGTCATTGAATGGCCTCACGAACTCAGGCACTTAATTTAATCAAACTTTATGATTTTACTAAATACATCACTTATATTCGTGTCATTGTCACAATCGCAATAACAAAGAATATGAAAGTTCACCTTCGGTTGAGCATTTTTAAATTTTCCATAATTCCTCGTCAAATAACAACTTAATCTCTAAGTTCATTTCCTACATATGATCCATATCAAATAAATTTTTCTTTTATATTTTACTACATGCTTTCGAATAATGTCTGAAAGTGAATTTGGTTTTAAGAATTCTTTTAAAGGATTGTGAAGGATTTTGTGCAGTGCAATAAATGTTTACGATAACGTTTTTTACGCATTTTCCCTCTCTTATTGCACTTTTAACAATGCTTTATTGTTCCAATTAAAAAAAGTGGATGTTAAAAAAGGAGTCAGGTTTCTTGGAGACATTGGGAGTTGTAGAATGTCAGTCATAAAAGTGTAAAGGTGTCTGTCGGGGAACGAAACGGCGGCTCCTCCTCAGTCCTGACACTCCTTACGTAACACTCATCTCAACATTTCATTGTTGCTCAGCTCGTCCTCACTTCACCATCTCTGACTACTCCCTTTTCGAATCGTCTATTTAATTTACTTTAACTACATTGTTAATTTAATCAACTTCCCTTTTGATTTATTGAACTCCCGTCTAAATAAATTTTCAAAATGAAAATTTTACTAATTTTCCCTCTAATTTCCATTGCATCTTCTTATATTCTCCCACCGTCGCCGCATCTTCGTTGTCCTGTAAACTCTAACTCGACAGTTAGTAAAGAATCAAGCAATGGAGTCCGCATGGTCACATTGGACGAATCCAACGGACGGAAAGTCCGAATTCAGTTCTTCTATCCAAATCCATTCGGACGACGAAGGAGCATCGGGGAGAACACAGAGAATCCCACGACGACTTCTGGGGGATCCCAAGAAATCACAACGAACCCAAATCTGCAACAAACAACTTTGAAACTCGACTACGACATTTCTTGTCAATGGGAATTTCAGGTATTTTGAATTTCATTCATTTACTTAGCAATTTCAGAGTCAAAATGACTGTTGCGTATGAAAAGTTTTCACATGACAGCCTGGATAAAATCATATAAGGAATTCAGGTTCTTTTAGCATTGATTTATTTTCTGTAATTGCGATTAATTTTGAGAAGGAAGTCTTTAAATGTTGTACTGATATGATCAGGGTGTTTTCTCTTTTCGCCCGATTTTATCTTGGAGTAATTGAAGGGTGTGTTTGGGGTTTGCAGGCAGCCAAAGAATCTCAATACTTGTTGCTCACCTTTAACAAACTCTCTGCTCCGTTTTCTGACGACTGCGAGACAGCCTATGTTGCCATGGAGAAACAAAACGGATTTGAATCCCGATGGTGTGGAAATCGGAGACAGGTGAAATCCATATTTTAAATATTCAAGTATCTTTACTAGTACTTGCTAATTTAAATCTACCTATAGCATTGGTCCTATGCATAATTTGTATTTACTCCTATACTCACTTAATACCTACATTACTAGCATAGCTCAATCAAGCATAGATAAAGCTATTGCACTACTGCATAATATTTCTAATTATTATAAATTATAATGGTTATTGGCTCAAGAGATTAAAAGGATAAGTCATATTCATATAAGTGTTTGTATGTACTTGAAGCATGAGTGAAAGTTTATTTATTTTACAACTTCCTTCAGGCGTTTATGTCCTTCTTCAAATGTAAATGTTCCTTACGCATTCCTTATTTGACTTCGCCAAGTGTGTGAGTTTTTTTCATTACATAGATCCCAAACTCACGGATAACCCCATTGCCCTTAAATAGAATCTCTTTCATTACAAAGAGTCGTTTCCTCCTTTATCAAAAGATTCGCTTACATAAGTTCATTAGACTTGGAGGAGCTAAATCTTAAAAATTGCATGGGATAATTCCCAATCCAAATGAACAATTGCAACTTGCAACTAATTGAAATTGAAACTAATTTGAGTCTCAATTAATTAGAGATTTAAGCAATTCATATAATTTCGGCTTAATAAATTTAAATATTTGCACAATTCATAATTAATTTTTTTATTTTCTCTTACAGTCGAATTCAAGACCAATGTCGTTAGTTTCCAAGAGTGGAGCCAAAATAACTGTTTTCCGGTCTTCTGATGCCCCGACGACTCCGCCGACAGGATTCTCTGTCACAGTGGAAGCTCTCGACATAAATGAAATCACAGGAGTTCAAAATAATCTCAGAGTTCTCATTGGTTAGGTTAGTAAATTCAGCGGGGCTATTAGGCAAATTTTTAGTTTTGAGGATTAGAGGAAAAACTCAAATTTTGTTTAGCGTTTGTTAAATTAAACATTGGTTGTGTCTTGTGTTTTAAAATTGTGCATTTAAAGGAAGGGCTGGGATGAGTTGGGATTTAAGATGTGTGATGAATCCCCTTTTGTATTTATTTCTCGTTTCGTTTCAAAAGAAGGTTTTCAAAAAGAAATTCCCACGTGTTTTTATATTTCGAGTTCATTTGATTGTGCGAGTGAAGGGAAGCGCGGATTATTGTCCTTTCTCGTGTCATAGGTTGTTCCATTGTCTTTTCCTTTGTGTTTCTCCGCCTCGCTTCCCCTTCTTGTTCTTGTGTGGAGAATCGGGGATTTGAGTGTCTCACAACAAGGAAATTGGAGTCCATTATATCTCGAACGTCTTTTCACTCCGGCTAACATTACATCTTTTATTCTCGCCATGCAATGAACTTTTAGCATTTTTATGAACTTCTGTAGGAAATTATTTGTGGTTTTTTATAAGAATTTTCCAAATGTTTTCCACTCACATGCGTCATTATTCCCCCTAGTTGAATAGACTATAAAACACATTAATTATTCAAATCCACCGAGTGAACCAAATATCTTCATTACATTAAACTTTGATAATAAAAGGAGAAAACCGTTTGTTCTACAAAAATATTTTATTTCCATCAATACTCTACTTTCTCATTTATATATATATATATAAATAATGTATATTAAATACTAATATACATGTCTATAATATTAGAATCATATAATTGATTAAATACCATAAAATTACCATAAATTCTAATATTAAGCATATTTAAATACAAATTAATAAAATAATAATAGGTAATCAAAATGCATATACCTACATAATATGTACATACACAATACTGTAACAACATATTTAAATAATATACCCTAATAATGTGACATATTTTACGACAATTTATGTTTGCTTTAGTAAAAAGATATTATAGCATAAAAGGTAGTATTAAATAATCAATATATGAATCATATAATAAAGAATTTGAATTATTATTGATTTGATATTCTTTCATGAGAGAATGAATTTTAAATGTCTCACATAGCCCCGTAAATAATTTGAGCCCATCTCATGCATTTTGTATTTGAGTTTATGGTTGAGTGAGGCCGAGGGAATTGAACCGACTCAACTGCATCTAATTCATATCAGATACAGAATAGAGCATATGCAGTGCATCTATACGTGTATACCATACAAGCATATATGCGTGCATGGACATTGTTTAGTTGTGCCGTGTATCTACTGTGCAGATAAGGACTAGGAATGCGAGAATCCCCCTGACACAGATGGCGATGAAGCCACTGAGAGCTTCATATCTCTTTATAAATACATAATATACCTATACAAATGGTTCTAGCTAGGAAAGAGAGGGAGAAGAAACGCCAAGTTCCGAAGGAAGGACCCCCAAAGCTCAAACATCAACCCCAATCATCTGATCTCAAGTCCCCTTCGCTGACCTTCTAAATTAATTCAATTCTTTGCTCATCTCCAATAATTTAATTCACGTCATTCCACATTTAATTTCCTCGTTGTTCTCAATACTTAATTAAATATTATTGTTGTGATATGACAAATAAATACAATTATTCTACTCTTGACATTATCTACTCAACTGTCGTTTTATTAAATCAAGAATAAAATTTGTACTTGTGAAACAAAATACCAGTGGAACCGAAGGTTGTGATTTCAAGTATTCTTAACAAAGTTAATGCCTTCTCACATTGTCCAAGTTCAATAGTAAATAAAGTTAAAGACGATTAAAACCGGTGAAAATTGAGAAATAAGAAAATGAGTGCAAAGATCGCGGCAGAGGAACTTCAACCGGATGACGAAGTTGACATGGCCAAAAAATATGGTAAACTCGTTTAACCTTTAATAGACATTCCCTTTATAGCATGACAAACAAACTTGGTTGCTCTTATGACAATTTAGAATAATTTGCCATGTCATTTCGCATTGTTTTCGCCTTTGTGTCATTCGTTTTCATTTCGTAATTTCGATTCTCAACTAGGAAAAATGCAATTGGATTATGAAATGTTTTTTTAAATTTACAAACAAAAGATTTGTATTTGTACCAATTGTCAATTAAGCCATTTAAGCCTTTTAGTTATTTTAATGTCATTTGATTGTCTAAAGTTTGCGCTTATGAAAACGTAAACTTTAAACGATCAATAATACAATTAGAGGATTTACATTGAAGGTAAATGTGAATAATTTAATAAGAAATGCTAAATGATTGGAAGGGAAATACAAAAGAAATTGAAGGTCTAGAAAATTAAGTTTAAAATTATTTAAAATTCCAAAGCAATAGAAGAAAAAGGCAATGAAAAGGCAAAACCTTGAATTCATTGACATTGAAAATTGCGTCTTTTGTAAACTAAAAGCTTCGGGTTAAGTTAAATTCACATTTTATCCTCTTACTTAATTACATCATTCTCCTACCTTTACATCATTTCTATGATGAACACATCGCAGTTTCAAATTGCCACATGGCTTATGGAAATGCTCTTGTTTGAATATCAATAAGCTCAAACGACTCTTAAAAGCATACTTAACATTCATTCACATTCACATTTAAGTTAGACATAACTGATATAAGTAATAAGGAGTTAGTAATGCATTGGAATATAGAAAATATACCTGCTGTAAATTGTATTTACACATTTCCAATTTTCATTATTCTCATAATTTAATGGTGTTAGTTTATTAACAACGCCTGCGTTATTGAAGGCGTTGACGAGTCAAAGGTACAAATGAATAAACTTACAATTAGAAATTCATTAAACTCCAGTAGAACGAATTTGACTCCTGTGTATAAATCTATTTATTGATTTAATTTCGATTTCGGCAATTTTGTGAAATATTGACAAGTGAAAATGGCTCGACGAAAAAGAAAAGAAATGGACAGTGAGGAAAGGACCAAATTGTATGGTAAGAATCCAAATCCTATTTCATAGCCATTAGGTTAAAACTTTAAAATAAACGGGGTTTTATGTGAATTAGCAATTACATAAAAGGAAGGTTATAAGGATCATATATAACAAATAAAAGAATCTGTTTATTTCAATGTTAAGCTTATTTTTTGTAGAAAACGACGAGTTATATTTTTGAGGTGATTTCATATTCACAAAGTAAATACGTACCTATGCATATTGAATCTTAAATGCCTGCGAATATTATGTCTAGGGAGATTTTGTATGTTTAGTACACCTAGTCGACATCAATGAGCTAAATAAGTTAAAAATAAAGAGCATGAAGAAATAAATGTCGGTAAAATTCATAGACATAGACATTGCAGATGAATATAAGTACAAGATGTACCTATATGTATGTATGTACATTCATATGTAGATAGAACGTAACTTTTAATTTTTCGGAGTACATAAGTGGGAAGTTGGATAGAAATAGCTCAAATGGCAATGTTGGTTCGATATTTGAGTTGACGTGTTTTGAAATTTGGGTTGATGAGTTTAGTTTGCTTAGCAAATGACAATTTGGGTCTTGGCGTGTTCGAAATTCAACAATTTTACAACTCGAGGGAAATTAAATATGCTGTTCAATAGGAGATTTCACACTGTCAAAATTCCCATATCCCCTTGAATTATTGAATGTAATAGTAGCATTACCGTGACATGGACAATTAAATGAATTCATTAGTAAATATTAACTATCTAGCAAATGTCCAAATATGAATTAATTAAACAAATTATCAAATTATTAACTATCCAGCAAATGTCCAAATATGAATTAATTAAACAAATGATCAAATATTGATCACGAGAGCAAGTTTAGTTAATTGTGTCGAATTGACATTAAAGGGTTGGTAAATAAAAAAAATTAATTAAAATAGTATTAATATTTAAAGCCACAAATATTAAAATGTCCTATAGGTATTCTAATTTTTACATATACCTAGATATATTAGTGTATTATGGAATTATGGAAGAAACTTCAGTATATTCAAATTATGTATATGCTGAGTATTTTTTCTTAGCCTAAGACATGTGTCAGTGAATGTGTTGGGGTTAGGGTTGCGGGTTGAGTTTGTCCTTCGGTTCATTTAGATTTATCTGTAGGAGTTGAAAAAGTGGAAAGGCCTTTCGTCTGGTTTCATGTTGAGCATCTCCAAGTCTCTCAATTAGTTTATTAAAAACTCGCATTCCCTCACCAGTTTGCCTAATCAACCTCTAACGTTCTTTTACTCTTTCATTAACCTGATCCGTGGAATTGATCTCTCTTTCCCATATACTCAATGTAAATCAATATGTGTTCCTTTCCCATGTTATCATTTCGAGCACAATGACATATCTAAATATCCCTTTATCTGAGAGTGTTTTCCTTATGTAAAATCAATAGATGTTTTATACGACTAAATATTTATTCAAACATATAAGCTTAGTATTCTTTATTATATAGCATATGTATATTAATAATATTAGCGTATTTTCATTCCAAGTTCGTTCAACTAGTGAGTGTGAATAAAAATGAATACAAGTTGTAGAATTCCTCCCATGTGTTGAGTTGACGCCTTCGCGAGTTCACAGAGATGGGAATTATATAATGAGAGAGTGTGAGGACATACAAGGCGTGGAGAAATTCTGCCGCATTTCCTATTGAGCTCTTCAAGAGTCATTTTTATCTAACGCTCATCCGGTTCATCAGTTCTTCGCCAAACATTCCTATATCATCGATTCAAAATATTAAAGTTTTGAAATATCGAAGTTTTGAAATATCAAAGTTTTGTTGGTTTAGCAGGAGAGTTAATAAATAAATCAACGATTAATTGTTTATCAATTTAAAATTAGCGCCACTTTAAACAAGAATGTCCTAATGGTTTTTGTGTTATTAACCACATGGTGAAGTGAAGTAAAACGGTTGAAGGATGGAAAGGGGAAATTTCATTCGGTTATAAATCTCATCGAGGGTTAAAAATGAATTGTGAAGGCCTTGAGTTTATCAATTCGCTCAAGTGATTGAAAGGAAAAATGCAAATTATTAAGAACATACGTATTCACATGCATATATACATATGTGATTTCATAAGGAAAAATATAGTCTTATAATGAAATAAAGATATTTATTTAAATATTTTCATACACATGTATTATAACTGCATTTTAACGTCTTAAGAAAAGTATTTGAAGTTTGAGCAGATTTGTGCAGAGGAGAGTGAAATACGAGGAAATAGTGTATTGTGTGATTCATGTTCATATCTTTTTCCCCTGCAACCTCGCCCATTCACAGTTATATTTACAATTTGACTTATAACATTGAAGTATTAAATGAGTATATATTGAGTTTACAGTTTACATACAGTTTCAATCTTTAAAGTAAATAGAACTTAAGCTTTAATACACACATTGTGCATTTGGACTAAATAATAAACATTTTTTATTTTACATTATAAAATATCTGTTCGTATGACTTGTGTGATTCATCGAGTTAAACCTCTTTGAACGAAACTCTATGTTCTCATTCACTATTAATCTTCTGTACTGTCATTCGTCAGCTTATTCCTTCAAGAACACAAATTAATATTTTCCCCTTTGCATTAAAGTATTAAAGTGATACTTGCGGAAAATCATACTCAATTAAGCTGAAACGAGATATCAAGTGACAAATTACTGTTATATTTTTAATTAGTTTGTGATCATGTGAATTTTGAAATAATTTACCATTGGTACTTGTTCGTATTTAATATTTATTTGAGCAATGGCTCGAGGTATTTTCATAACTTACTGATGCATATTAATTTCTACATTCAATTGCTTGCAAGTTTGCATTTTGAACTAATGCCATTTATATTTATAATTTCAGGACCAAGAAAGGAGTTTGACCCTAAATTCAAGGGGCCAATTGAAGATCGAGGATGCACGGACATCATTTGCCTTCTTATGCTCCTCGCCTTCATCGGTGGTTGGATTGTAATTGCAGCCATTGGTAAAATCATTTTTATTACAAATAAACTTTACATAAATAACCAAACTTTTTTGATAATATATTAAATTATAATTATTATGATTAATAATGAGCTTCCCTTTTATAAATTGTTATGGATATGTAATTGAAAAGCGGCCATTTATTCATTTTCAGCGTATCGCCAAGGTGACCCTTCAGTCCTGGTTCATCCAGTTGATTCTCTTGGACAAAAATGCGGGCTCGACAGCGGCGTGGAAAACAAACCTTATCTTTACTTTTTTGACATTTCAACCTGTGCGAGCCCAAATGTACTTCTCCATGGATGCAAAACTCCGCAGGTCATTTAAGTTTAAATATTTAATATAATTAAAATCCCGCATAATATGTACTAAACAAATGCTAATTGACTCAAATGTGAATTCCTAGGTTTGCGTTGAGAGTTGCCCTGACAATGGACCGTGGTCAATTGAATATGGAGAAACGAAAAGGGAATCTCTTGACGCGATGAAATCCCGGATGATTTGCAAATACAACGTGGATTTGAACTTGGCCAAGTCAGTCAAAGACCTCAAAGACCTCGTGAATGAAAAAAAGTGCGCCCGGTATATTCTCCCTTCAAAATCGAGTCAGTTTACTGTTTTTAGTCTTCTTCACTCAAATATTTTAAATTTTGATACAAGTTTAAGTTAAATAATTAAATCTGATAATTTATTTAATCAATTTAAATTAGCGATTAATTCATTACGATCTTAATGCTAAAAAGAGCTTTTGGAGCATTAAATATTAATATGGGAAATATAAAATTGTTTTTGTCTTTGTGCCGCGTTCGGAAACACACAATTTATTCACACAACACAGAGAATCTAACAAAAATAAAGTTGTTGCGAAGAAACCCCGTGAAAAACATCAAAAGCATCCGTAAGTCATACCAAGACAATTGAAAAACTCGGTGAACTTCTTCTCTATCCAAAACTTCTTCAATTTCTCATTTTGTTTCACAATTCTTCATTTCTTTTAGCTCTTACTCGGATTTAAATCAACATATTTTTTAAAACTAAATATCCGTAGCTTTTAGCTTATTTTCCTTAGTTCACTGTTCATTCTTGTTACTTGTAATTTACTTATTTTAGCAATGTTATTAGTCAATTGTGTAGTTTACTTTAGCTATATTTTTTGCTTATTCTAAATCAAAACATTCCTGTATAACTATTTATCTCTATTGTTTAACTTTATTTTAATTAGATACCTACTAATCATATTATATCATTCTTTTCTTAACAACTCTTGTCTAACAATGTAACTTGATTGTTTCTTATAATTTTTGTATCAAAGACCAAACGTTGTTTGATAAACAGCTAGTTGTAGAATTCACGCGTTAGTTTTAATTTCTTATAAAGTGTTTAAAATTTCCTAGTTGCGCGACGATGCATTCCGAGTACACTTTCGACCGAAGACTGGAATCTCATTAAAAACCAAATGAATGTTGACATTTCTTCCGTTCAGAAAGGAATTGAGAAACTCATCGAGTTCATCAATGCTAAAGAGGTTTGTATTTTTGATAAAGAAACTTTAATTTATCAACTATACATTAGCTGCACATGCATTTAGACATTTTTGATACTTTTTAATTCAGTTTAAATTTTAAAATAGTTAATTTGTTGAGAATCAAAGCCTAATGGATTAATTTAATATTTAAATTGACAATTCCAGAACTTTGAATTTTTATTCGAAGACTTCAAATCAAGTTGGCACATCATCGTCCTCACATTGATTGTTGGAGCCGTTGCTTCTCTCATTTGGATTTGCGCTATGAGATGCATTGCTGGAGTTATGGTCTGGATTTCGCTAATTGGTAATTTCTATATTCCTTTTTAAATCAATTATGATTGGTTCGAGAACTTTTTTCTTTGTAAATTCATTCAATTTATGTTTAAAGATAAATTAATAAATTAAATAATGTTAATATAATTAAATTTATAATTTTAAATCGTAGGAATGTCTGGAGTTCTTGGTTTCTCTTGTTACTTCAGTGTGAGCAAATACATCGCACTCCGTTCAGTCAACGACACGGACGAAAGGGACAATTTCAGAATTGAAGCCAAAAGCGAAGTTGTGATTTCCGAAGAAGAATTTGCTTCGCAATTGGACACTTATTTGAAACTGAAGGATACTTGGTTGGTCTTTGCAATCGTCACTGGATCTCTTTTGGCCATTTTGCTCCTTATCATCCTCGTCATTCGATCAAGGCTAACTATTGCAATTGCTCTCATCAAACAAGGCGCAAAGTAAGAGTTTCAATGTATTCAAATTATTAATTGTTTTAATAAAATTACTTTTTAACTAATTAATTTCATATTTAAAATCGAATTCAATTTATTAAACGTATTCTAAAATGCTTTGATTAATAAATCTAATAGAGCTGTCGGTGACATGTTGTCAACTTTGTTCTGGCCGTTGATTCCTTGGGTTCTTCAACTCGCCGTCATTGGATTTTTCCTCACTGTTGGAATTTATTTGATCTCAGCCAGCGAAAAAGTCTACAAGATTTCACAGAATTGCACTTGTGGCGAAAAGCAGTTTATTGAAAACGAACGGTAATGTCAATATAATATTTCAAAAATTGATATTAATATCATTATAAACATGCTTAACTATAGTCTAGATATTCTATCTTCAGAGTGATCCTTATTGGCGCTCAATTCAAATCACTCTGAATTTAGAATATTTAGTCTATATCAATTTATGATTTTGTTAATTATTAAATTGAACAATTATCAATTCGATTTAATGTTTACTAAAGTTAAAGCTAATTATTCGGCAAAGTTTTAAGAGTTTTTATTTAATATTTCAGCTGCTATTTGAAATCCTTCAATCGCGAGTGTTCGAACGAAACTTCTAATGCGAACAGCCTTACTCATTGTGGCCTCCTTAACGCTTGCTCCTTTGTGAGCTATGACAAGTTGGCCTATGCTGGCTGGTATCACTTGTACAATTTCTTCGGACTCATTTGGGCCCTTTGCTTCATCTCGGATTTCGGTGACATGGTGTTGGCTGGGAGTTTCGCCGGCTGGTATTGGACCTTCAATAGGAAACAGGATCTCAAGGCCTTGCCAGTCATGTCGTCCTTCTTGCGAACTTTGAGATATCATTTGGGAACTTTGGCATTTGGCTCGCTCATCATCTCAATCATCAAGTTCATTCGATTCTTCCTGGAATATGTCGACTACAAACTTCGACAATACAAGTAAGAAACTTAATTCCACTATTTTCTCAATTTAATTAATTAGAATTTCATTTAGTTAAAATCCTATTTTTTTATTATAGCTCTACATTACATAATAAAACATTTAAATTAGGAAAAAGACAAGATATTTACAATTATAAAAGGGGCTAAACTTGAATTTTTGTATTTTAGTGAAAACCCAGTTGCGAAAGCTTTCCTTTGCTGTTTCAAATGCTGTTTTTGGTGTTTGGAGAAATTCCTCAAGTTCATCAACAAGAACGCTTACATCATGTGTTCCGTTTACGGGAAGAATTTCTGCACTTCGGCCAAAGATGCATTTTTCCTTTTGATGCGAAATGCCCTGAGAGCTTTCGTTCTCGACAAAGTGACAGACTTCCTGCTCTTCATGGGAAAACTCGTCATCATTGGAGGCGTCACGATTTCATCATTTTACATCTTTACGGCTCGACACCCAGTCTTGGATGATCATGTGAGTTCTACTTAATTAATTGATTAATTACAATTTAATAAACTTGAAATAAACCATTAATTTCTCTTGTATTTTTAAAGGTCCCTGAACTTCACTTTTACATGATGCCGGTGATTGTAATTGCAATTGGAACGTATTTCATCACGAGCCTTTTCTTTTCCGTTTACAACATGGCTGTTGACACTTTGTTCCTCTGCTTCCGTAAGTTGAAAGATTATAATTCTTTTGAATTAGGCGCTAATTGTAATTTATAACAACTATAATTTACCTTAAATAATAAATGATGACAAAATGGCTAATTGTTATGCTTTTTACGAAATATATTGATAATTGATATTTAATGAGCTAAATGCTAATTGACTTCTAATTTTGTATAGTTGAAGATTGCGAACGTCACGACGGCTCACCAGAGAAACCTTTTTACATGCCAAAAGATCTTATGGAGATCCTTGGGAAAAAGAACAAGAAAGAAAAGGGAGAATAGAAAACTACACAAACAATTGTGTCATTCCAACACACGTAACAAATATTTTCCATCACAATGATGAAAAGTCGCTTTGTCTTGCCAAGAGATTCTTATAATATTCATTGCCAAACCTTCGTAAAAAGCGATTTCAAGTTTCTCAATTTCTTTAATCTTGTCCAATCATTGTTGTTTAAAGACTTTTTTCACTTTTCTCATTATTTATTCCTAAATTTTTCTTTTAATTATCAATTGTATTGATTGATATTTATTATTTTGTTAATATTAAATTACCATGATATGTAAATGTGAACCAATACATATGGGTAATTTAAGATTTAAATTATTATCATTCTACAATGTTTTGTAACTTATTTGAATGTGAATATTATGAATATTAATATAACTATTAATATTATTATAACTATTACATCTCATTTCACCAACATTTGTCCTCGAAGTATAGACGGAAACTATAGAAAGTGGACAATTTCGAAGGCATATGATGGTGAAATGAGATATAGTTTGATATTTTGACATGGTTAATTTTATAATTTTTTTTCCATATTTTTCTCATCACTTCAATTTTAATAATTAATAATTAGGTTTAATATTTAAATTGGTTAATTGCAGCTATTATCTTTATTCGAAAATTAAAGTTGCAATTATATTTGTATGTTAAATGAAGTCCCGTTTATGTTGATTGATATATGTAAATAGTGCCAAATTGAAATTGAGAAAAAGTCCAGTATTTAAAAATAACTCATGAATCTGTCCAACCAAAATTCACAAATCTTCAATTCTCAACAGTTAATGTAAAGAATAGTAGATAGCTTTTACAAATTTTCATCTACTGTCTGTTATCAATTATAAAATCTTCTTGATCCCAATGATAATATTGATAATTTATATCTAGACATTACCCTTGCTTATACTGTATGACTTTTAGATTTTAAGCATCTAAAAGTAAGAGGAAGAATGTTGATCTTTTTATTTATTGTGGATATTCCTATAAATGTATGTAGTGGTTAATTAATGATATTAAAAGTTAAAAAAATACAATAATAATATGATTTTTTAAAATAAAGGTGAATAATTTGAATTAATTGTTAAAATGAGTAAATTGAAAGATTTGGAAATAAAACTCTTATAACCAGTTCTATCACTGAGTTGTAAAAATTCCTCATTTTATAGAAATTGTAAAGGTTATTTGTCAACTCATTCATTTTTCTATTTTGATTTTGAAGAGTTTCTTTGGGTTTTATGAATTTCTTTTATGAAGTTTTTTCAAAGGTATAAGATTTCTCTGGGTTTTTCGAGGTTTTGAGATTTCTCGGTTTTGCCATGTTTGAGGGATTAGGTGAGATTCAATGGGAGCCAGGGCATTTTTAGTTGAGGAAGATAAGGAAAGTTTGTGTGTGATGACATTAAAAATAAATCGTGGTGAGATTACGACACATCCTAGAGTCGTTGAGTTTCATTGGATTTCCCATCAGTCATTTCACCTTCATTTCTCTTCATATCTCATACGGAAATTGTCATATTTATTACATACAGAAATTTTGTTCTTTTTGAATATTTATAAATTTGGCAAATACAAGTTACTATACACTACACATGCTACTACGCAACTACACACAGTACACTCCGAAGTCACTAGGTGGCACCAAGTGGGGGTCGAAGTCCCTATCCTTATCCCATATCCTCCTTTCAGTTCAAAGAAAAGTGACATAATTTTTGAATCAAAATTGGTCGAATATTTGGTTCAAAATTTTGACTCAAGATATAAGTTCAAAAAATTGTAATGTAAAGTTTTAAACAAAAATTGTCGGTTTTCTGGTTTAGAAAATTGATCCAAGATTTTGATCTAAGATTTTGATCCAAAATATCAATGTAAGAATTTGATTCAAGACCTGTAATAAAATTATTTTATTAAAACAGTTTTGTAATTTATGAATTAAAATATTTAATCAATATTTCGATTCAAAAAAATTATATCAAAGCCTGGGGAGAAATTCAGGCATGCACACAATCGTATTCTTATATATTGCAGATCAGGTCAATATTTTGTCAGTCTCCTCCCAGTATTTCACTTAAATGGACCTGCCTCAAAACACCTTACCTTTTTCAATGGAACAGTCTCTGGATTAATTTGGTAAGTTTTTTTATTTGGATTGGGAAAGAAGATAAGGATGGATAATTTAAAGACATGGAGGATTGAAATTGTAGATCGTGTTATTGAATTGGGATGGAGGATCGAGATATTTTAAGGTTTATTATTTTAGGATTGGGTAGTAAGATTTGAAATGTGGATCAGTATAGTGGATATGGATTGAGAATTGGGGTTTAGAATTTGAATAGTGAGTCAAGGTGTCGGATAAGCTTAGCGGATACTAATTAAGTATTTGGAAAGGGGGATTAGGATGAAAGATCGGGATTTATTTAGTTGGTTAAGCAATAATATATACAAGGGCTGTTCCATTTCTTTTTATACAAATGTTAGGCAAGATAACTTTGAAGCTTGTAAACGGATTTGGCTGAATTTTTTTATAAATTAATTAGATATATATGACAATGAAGCAATAAAATTTTCAATTAAATCGAATGTCGGATGCCGGAGTTATAGGAGGCCAAAGCTGAGCAAGAGTTTCTTTAATTTCCATCTTTTACCTTTTTCATTCATTTTTCCATACATATAAATAGCAATATCTAAAAAACTAACAATCAGATCAACTTAATATTTTAGTATGTTTGACATATATATATATATATAGACTATATACCTTAAAATTTTCATTGAAATCGGTGTGCGACTTGCTGAGATAACCACTGATGAATGAAAAATATCAATCAATCAATGAAAAAAAACAAAAGTAAGAGATATTATTGAGATATGAGATTGATTTAAATTTTGTATGATTTCTGGTTGGAACCAAACAGAATAGGAAAAATACATTAAAAATAATAAGATACCTAACCCAAACAAATGAGAATATGTAAAATATTTAAATATGCATTAAAATGCGCAGATTTAAGCTTATTAAAACGATTTGGAATAATAGGAGGTATTATTTCTTAATTATGAAATCATTCTGAGGGAAAAATGAGAGAATGTAAAAATCCATTTTATCTAGTCTAAAGCTGCCTTGTTAAAAACTATTTTTACCTGTCTGTAAAAAAACCAGTCATCCCCATCACTGTATATTACTTATGAGTGTAAGAACCTGTTAGCCACTAATGATAAAATTTTAATGAGCACATTGAGATCTTTATCTAAAGTAGAATTGTAATTTTTATTAAGAAACAGGCAAGGTGACAAGCTTGTAGAACAATTTATATATACAACTCTTACCCTAAAAATGTTTACAATAAAATTTATAAATTGACTTTAAAAATGAATGAAAATATCAATACAAAATTTATTACTATTAAATACAAATTGTTCACAGTTATTTAGATACAAAAATAAATTTTAACTTTTTGAATAATTAAATAAAAAAAATACTACATAAACTCCGAAACTACTAAAAGAATGAAATTTACAATCTTATACACAAGTAAATAAATTATTCAAATTATTTTTTTACGTAAATTGCCTGTCCGTATGCACCGTGAACCTGAATGCTAGCTGGTTGCACTGGAGCCGGACCGTATTGTTGTATTGGGCGAATTGCAAAGTTTGGAGTTATGTGTGTAACAACTCTTTGAATTTCTGGTTGGTAATTTAAACTTGAAACATATTGTGCGACTCCTCCAAAATTTTGAGATATAGTATTTGAAAATGGGGATGAATTAGTTTGGACGAAGCCATTATGATGTCGTTGGACATAAGTCTGTGAATTTGAAAATTGGTATGGTAAATTTATAAGTCGCATTAAACATTCATAAGATAAACTTTCCGTCGGGTTAGGCGGGCATTGAGAGTGAAAAAACGAAACGGGAGCTGTTTGTTGAACGGATGGTTGATATCGGATTGAATGTGTTGGCCGTTGTAAATTTAGGAAATGAATGGCGTGATTGGGTTGTTTTAACACACTTTGAATATAAGTGGGAGGCTTCGAGTAGAAATAAGAAGTTGAGTGAGAAACAGGAGAATGCTGAACAGACGGAGCGTAAATTCGAGGAGTTGAAAATTGAGAATAAATTGGATGTCCAATGTTGTTTTGGTGAACTTGCTGATGTTGAGTTGAATATCCAAGATAAGGTGTTTGAGCATTTTGAGGAAAATTATTATATGCTTGAAAATTCTGAAGATTTCCTCCTCCATATCTTTGATGTAAAAATCCACCGAAAACATTCGTGGCGAAAGACAAAAATAATAAAATCTTCATTTTCTGGGGAAATCGAAATATTAAATTAATTTTTTAACAATTAACTCGAAATAAATATATACAATATATATTATAATATAAAGGATAATTGATATTACCTCAAAATAATAATAAGAATGTCTATGAATATATTTTAGTAGACTCTAACAATAATTTTGGTGTTGTGTTTTTAAGACGTTGTGACTGAAATTAAATGGAATATTTCTTTTATATATAACAAGTAAAGCTTGATATTGATCAGTTTGAATTTTTACAAAGAGTGTGACAATGTACCAAAAATTGGCAAATGCATTTTCTTACAATGTCAATTAATTAGATGAAATATATATTATAAAAATGCTTACTTACATAAGCTTCAATGATAAGGTCAACAATGAAAAAAGAATTCACTCGAGTGTGAACATATGTAATCATAACAACTAAGAGATTAGTTATATTACCAATCACTCGCACTCTTATTCAATTAATCATCGTGCATGTCTTTGAAATTGGAAGAAAGTGAAAGGGACTTTTATTATAATTTGCATTGGGTGGATATTTATTTAAGGGATAAATTCTCAATCAGATTTTTATAATTAATAGCCATTTGTAATCAGTTAACCTACATATATCAATTGTTTTAAAAGCTCAATTGTCAGTTCATTGAACATTAATTATACTTTGAAAAATATAAATGCAATTAATACTATGAATGTGTATAAAATATTATCAGATTCCATTAAATAATTATTAAGAAAATTAAACATCAATATTTGTCATCAACAAGTGTGATTTATTATATAAATTAAATAATTTTTTTAATATTATACCTATTATAATATATAAGAAAATAGTATTTTCAAAATACAATGAATAATAAGTAATAATTATTGTAATCGGGATGATCTATTAATTAATATACAAGAGTTCATAATAAAGTTTTAATTCACGTAAATTTTCTTAAAATTAGCTTCATTAAATACTGCATAGTCATTATCAATTTTCTTAAATGGGCGAAAAATTTCAAAAAAGTGATAAAGTAATTGAAAAAAACATTTAAATAAACGGAAAAATATGGAGTTGGAGTTACCAACATTGTAATGGACTAATCAAAAACATTTAAAAAGCTTTTAATTTAACAATCTTATGTAGAAAATATAATAATTAAGATAGAAAACTTGATTTTTCACTCGAATTTTTACAATTGAAAATAGTGATTTTTAGAGTAAAAGTTGTTTATTTAAATTGTTCTACAACCTTGACATCTTACCTTCTTAATAAAAATTACAATTCTACTTTAGACAAAGATCTAAATGTGCGCATTAAAATTTTAGCATTAGTGGCTAACAGGTTTTTACGCTCATCAGTATTATCATACACATATTCTACTTTTGTTGGATGAAATTCATTACATTAGAGCTAGTAATTTTCAATTTACATTAATTTAGTTTGCTAAATTTTCTAAATTAGAGTTCTTTGAACTGTGTTGAAAGTTTGGTTAATTATTACTTAATTTGTCAGAAATTAATATTTTAAATTGATCATTTTTTATTAATTTTCCTCAAGATAAGCATAAATTAAACCAATTATCCTTGAAACTAGGAAGTAATTTTCAATTGCATTTCCCAATAATC
>VJMY01001079.1:0-20257 GCA_009869795.1 Neelides sp. FZ-2019 | reverse complement strand
ATATTGGTGAAGCAAATAAAAGTAGCTTAACATATAGTTATGATATTACCATTTCAGCATTTTTAAATTCATTAATATATAACGAGAAATCTAAAAGGCAAAATATCATTAATTATAAATTAAAAAAGATCATTAAACTTTTATACTGGAGTGAAGTGAGCAATTATAAAAAATCAATAATGACCAATAAAGGATGGTTTGAATTACCAAGTACATCTTATTTTGTAGACACCTTGGAATATAGTTCTGTCAAAGAAAATCACATTCATTGCTTTGACACAGATAACTATTACATTGTCAAGCAAATGAATATTGAGCCAAGGTACAAAATTAATTACCATCTTCTCACTTATTTAAATTCTCACTTGATTTCTCACATGGAAAAGGTTCACATTAGAATAATTGAGTCTGGGATTTACGAAATGTGGAGAAAGGGATTTGAAATTTATCTTGGCGCTAATTTGTTGGTGCCCGGGAGTAAGAAATATTTTAAATTTCAAAAATGGAATCGAAAAAATTACAATAAACTAAATCAATTTCAGAGTTCCTTTCAGCCAAAACAAATTTATGATCCAAAAAGACTTGAAATTAGAAAGCTTTTTCCTTTTATAATAATTTCATTCAGTTTATTAATGTTTTCAGCTTTGATTTTATTCTTTGAATTTATTGTAAATAAATATTTAAATATGATTTATCTTGGTTTTTCTTGCATAGTGAGACAAACAACTAAAACCCGTGTTATAATGATTAAATGACTTTTTGTTTAATATATTCCTGACTCTTGCGTATATTAGAAATTATAATTGTTAATTGACTAATTACTTAAGGAATAAATTTAGTGATTATTATTTTATTGTTTTACAAAATCAAATATATTAGTTTTTATACGTAAATTAAGATTTTATATATTAAAATAATATTTGGTTGCTAATTATTTTTGTATGGTAGGGTTGTGAAACCATTGTTTTTTGTGGGATCTCCAAGAAATTGGCCAATGAGACTGGGAAAATGTACAGATTTTGTAAAAGATGGGACGAAGCCACGGAGAATCTGTCGGATGAATTCGCTGAAAAACTCTGGACAACCAGCGAAGTTCTCGTTGGACTTCGTGCTTAAATTCAGATGCATTCTATTTACGAATTTATCAATTCAAATATGGGAAATATATTGTCATGCTATGTTATATAATGTTACAAGGATTAATTAATTTTTATATGTCGATTAATAATTGTGTTTATTAGTAAATAAATAACAAACTTGGTGAATAATGTGTGAACTAAAAGATGTGAACTAAAAAAATTATGATTATTTAATTTAATTTCATCAATTAAAGCATAATCAATAAAAGGTTGGTAATTAATATTTTTTGTTTATAAAAATTGCGTACAAATTATTTTGCTAAATGCTAATTCTTATGCTTATTTCAATTGAATGATTTTCAAGATTTGTTTTAAATCTAAAACTGATTAAATCATTTTATTTGAAGCTTTATTTTTCATCAAAGGTTCATTCCATAATTTTTGTATACTACTGTTTAAAAAAGAACTTCAATGAAATAAACCAATATTTTGAAATTAAATACATATTTGTTTTTGATTCTCTTTTCACTAATATTATCATTAGATAAGCACACGTGGATAATTTAATGCATTCAAATTCCGATAAAAATACAATTTGACCTTAATTTTCAAATCAGTTATTATTATTTTCAATAAAATTAAACTTCTATTCATGTTAATGAATGTTTTGTTTGTTTAAGAGGAAGTTTAAGGAAATGAAAAGTTTATCCACTGGAACGTCAATGAAATTTGATTAAAAATTAGTATAAAAACGCTAAAAATCAAATTCAATTTACAATCAACTCTCCTTTGATTTTCTTGCTAACTTATTAATATTATTATTAATATTATATAATTCTTTGATTTTATTTTTTAAATATTAATTTTAATTTATTTTAACTTTACATATAATTTATCAAGTACAATTAATTAACATTTTAAAATGAAGCTCCTAATATTTTTATCAAGTCTCTCTTTGGTCGTTTCCGATCCTTCCATCCAACCCGATTTGTTCCAAAGACTCTCGAAATCCCCAGAATCCTCCGAATCCATCGTTTTAACTTTTGAATCCACCGATGACGTCATTGAGAAAGTAAAATCACTAAATATTCCCGCCAGAAACGAACGCGCCATGTTTTTAATTAGCGCCCTCGAAAAACATTCAGCAAAGAGTCAAAAAGAGACCCAAAAATATTTTAAGGAACAAAACATCAAATTCACAAGTTTTTGGATCACGAATTCCATACATGTTCCTCAAGCCTCTTTAAAAATTCTAGAACGACTGATGCGCTCGTCAGAAATCCGGGAAATCATTGCCGAGCCCATTGCCACTATCTCCTACATTGATCACAACAAAGTCCAGGACAAAGAACCGAAAAATTCGATTTTGGAAGTACAATGGAATCTCGAAAGAATCAATGCTTATAAAGCCTGGGAGGGATGGAGTGATGAAGCCCCTGGAACCGGAGCTAGAGTCTGTGTCATTGACACCGGCATTCGTGGAACACACGCTTATCTCGAAAAGAATAAGTACGAAGAGTATAATTGGTGCGATCCGATTGGAAAAACTTCAGAACCTAGCGACTCAAATGGGCATGGAACTCACGTAACTGGGACAGTCTGTGGCGATGTTTACGGAGTGGCGCCAGGTTCAAAATGGCAATCATGCAACGGATGCCCAAACGGGATGTGTCCTTTTAATGCCTTAATGGAATGTGCCCAATATGCCTGTTGTCCCTACAAAAACAACGACAAGAACGACAATGATAATTGCAAACACATCCCTCACCTCGTGTCAAATTCTTGGGGTGGCTCGGGGGGACAAACTTTCTATGACCAGCTCATCTCGCAATGGATCTCTTTTGGCATTGTACCAATCTTTGCAGCCGGAAACTCAGGCCCTTCATGTAAAACAGCGAATTCACCAGGAGACAACAAGGATGTCATTTCTGTGGGTTCTTCTACGATCTACAATGAAATTTCCTGGTTTTCCTCAAGAGGTCCGCCTGTCAATGGTGCTCACCAATTTCCTTACCTCATGGCTCCGGGATCAGGAATTGAGTCGTGTTGGAACACGAGTGACACGGCGACCAATACGATTTCTGGGACATCTATGGCAACCCCGCATGTCTCTGGAGTCGTGGCTCTCATGAAATCCAAAAATCCAGAACTAAGTGTGGATAAATGTAAGGAATTTTTGAAAGATAGTTGCAATACAGAAATTCTGCCTGATGATCAAACTTGTAGTGAAACTCCAGACATGAATTACAGCAAAGGATATGGTTTAGTTGACGCTGAAGCGGCTTGTGCAAAAGTGTTAATAACACCAACACCACCAACAACACCCCCACCACCAACAACAACAACATCTCCTCCTTCACCATGAAACATATATAACAAAAATACATTTACAAAATAAAATAGCAAGAGAGCAGATGATGAAAATGAGTAATAAAAGCCGTTTGATAATTATATGAATTCAATTTAAAAATGCTGTAAACAAAATTACATTGAATGATTGAATAATTAAAAGAATTTGAGATAACTAAAATTGTTTATTATTTTGATTAACTAGATAATTACAAATTGCATTGACAAAAATTTTATAGGTTATTAACATTGACAAAAAATTTATAGATTATTAAATTATTAAAATACATTTAGTATAATATCAATTTAAATTAATATTCATTTGATTCTAAATAAAATTATGAAGTCTACTATATTATCATTATCATTATACATTATTAGCACATTTTTAGTAATTATTAGATTATTTAAATATTTATGATTCTGTAAGATTCCTCTTGGCTCAAATTCCTCCGTCGTCCATGCACAATTTTTTATGAACATCCCACAAATTCTGAAATAAAACTTTAATAAGTTAATCATGTAATAAATAATAAATAGTGAAGCAGTCGCAATTCCATAAATAAAAAAATACCTTGAAGTATTTGACAGTTTTAACTTTGAGTTCCAAAGTGGCGTCTTCGTCGCACAAGAGAATTGTTTTCGGGTGTTGTTGAAATGAGGAAACTGTCCACATGTGGCTGATTCCTTCTTCTATGGCTTTGTACAGGGCCAAAGCTTTGTGAGCTCCAGTCACAAGGATCATTACCTAATTTCAATAAAACAATAAATTTTAAATTGATTAATTACTTCAAAATTAATTTCGCAGTATTTAATTTAGTTTTAGATACCTCTCTTGCATCCATGACAGTTCCAACTCCTACAGTCAACGCTTGCTTTGGAACTTTTTCCAGGTCGTTGTCAAAGAAACGAGCATTTGCCAAAATTGTGTCATGTGCCAAAGTTTTGACACGCGTTCTTGACACAAGTGAAGATCCTGGCTCATTAAATGCAATGTGTCCGTCTGGGCCAATGCCGCCAATGAAGAGTTCAACTCCTCCCGCTGCTTTAATGGCTTCCTCGTAAGCGTCACACTCTTTAACCAAGTCCTCTGCGTTGCCATTCAAAATGTGAACGTTCTGCGGGTGAATGTCAATGTGCTTGAAGAAATTGGCCCACATGTAGTGATGATAACTCTCACTATGATTTTGCGGCAAACCTTTTAAAATTCAAAATTACGTTGCATTTCTCTCAATCTATTAGTTAACTTAGGTAATTATTGTAAATGCTTCGACGATTATTAAATTCCCAATTAAATCTCAATTCCTTTCTTACCAACGTATTCGTCCATATTGAACGTCTTGACATACTTGAAAGACACTTGACCTTTTTGATGAAACTCAATAAGTTTCTTGTACATCCCCAATGGAGTTCCTCCTATAATCAAATCACTCACATTAACATAAAAGTAATTAGTCTAATTAGCGTTCAAATGCAATTTTAAATTCAACTACAATTTAAAATAAACTTAAAGAATTAAAACTTCAAAGTTATTTTACCCGTCGGAAGTCCGAGAACAAAGAAGTTATCCGCAGTTGGGTTGAAATCCCTGATTCGCTTAGCAACGTACTTGGCTCCCCATTCAGCCACTTCATCAGCGTCGTTCAAAATGAGCAACTTCATCCTTTAGCTGATTTAAATATTCACAATAGACAATATAACTTTGTCGTAAAAATTATTAGACGTTAGTTATACAGACGTTAATTGTACTATGTTAAATGAAAGAATGGAATTAAATATTTTGGAATTATTAATAAAGACAGTGAATGGAATGAATAAAATGGAATATAATAATGCAAGAGAATGGGGAATATTGAATTGAGCCTCTGGTATTTGTCCCTTGACTCCTCGTGGTTGTCCTCATTCCATTTATATATTTAAGAACTCCACGAGGCTGTTGGGTGATGGCGAAGGGATTATTTCATTTACCCTTATGCACTTCACAAATACACTACATGTAAAGTAAATACTTCTAATGTATTTATTAATATTCATCCATGTATTGATATTGGTTGCGTGTGTGTTTTCAAGTAGGCGTTTAAATTGGACTTGTCCAGATTGTCCACCCTGTAAACAACATGTAAGGCTGTTTCGTAAATATACACATTTGGGTTTATATCCTGATTTTTCTCTCTATTTATAAGGGGTTAAGGGGAAAAGCCTATCGGGCAGTTCTACTTTACCTTATTTATTTTCCTCATGTGTATTTTCAATGGGTGAACTGATGAATTCTTATGCAAAGACAAGTGTAGATGTTGAACTTTGATAGATCAAATTGATAATTTTCATGAACTATTTACTCATCAGTGTCGTCATTTCATATATTTCTATTTACTAAAGGCAATTTACATATACAAATCCAATTCCCAATTATAATACATAGTTTTATTTACTTTTATATTTAAATATAAGTGCAGTTAAATGAATTTCATTATTGGTAACTGATCATTCATATAACTGACAACTGATAATTAATGTTTGACCAAGCAAGCTAATCAAAATATGTTTGTATAGATGGATGGAGAATGTAAATTGAGTCAAATTGAATGTTTTTGTTGTTTTCGGTTTTTCGAGATATTTAGTATAAGAAATTGGGTGGAAATTGGGTAAATTTTAAATGTAAGATATATTTGGTATATTATATAGGCAAAGGTATTTGAAGTTAATTGAACTTTTTAGGAGGAGATTGAACTCCTAGGCTAATGAAATTATTCAAATTATAATTGTAATTTCGAGTAAATAAGAGAGATTGAAGAGAGAAAAAAATAAGAGTGAGGATATTGGGGCAAATTGGAAGAATGAAGTTGAGAATTTTTGATGAGCGAAGTTTGAAAGCAGAGGGAATAAATTCCGAGTTTCAACACCTGTGCGCAGATAGTCAAATCAAGTGCAATTTATTATTTTATTCTCCAAGTTGAATTGAAATTTAAGAAGTAGATTAGATAAATGACCAATTGAAGATATGGAGAAATCAACTGAAGTGGAAAAGCCTTTCAAATGTGACTCTTGCACACATGTAAGCTCACTCAATTACCATTAAGAATAACTCTAAGTAAAATTAAACATTTACGTTCATTTCATTTCTATTCAAAATTAAAATTAACAGTTTAACACAATTGGGATTAATTGTTAATAATAATAATTAGCAATTATAAGATGCTTTTCAATCAATGTAATTTTATAAGTTATACAATTAAAAGTTTATTAGGATATTAAATTATATTTTAACAGAGGTTTTCCAATGAAGATCATCTTCAAGTTCACAAGAAGAAGCACGAAATGTCGTTGAGTTTCAAAGGGGAAGTTGCTCTTGGGTTCGTGGACGAAACTCCAACTCCGACCAAATCCCTGCAAAACTCCGGGCTCTTCGACGACTTCCCTTTGAATCCCTTCGACAATTGTTTTTTATCCGAAGTTCAAACTCCGTCAGGTCCAAATTTCCGAAATCAAAATTCCTTCAATTCGGGTTCGCTCGAAACTCCGCAAATTTGTTTGCCAACTCCATTCGTTCCGCTTTTTCCAAATCACAAATCCGTGAATGTTCCCAAAACTCTCAATTCGCTCAATATTCAAGAAAGCTCCGAAGGTCCAAACGATCAAGTTGAACCAGAGAAATTTGAAAATGGTGCCACGGAGTCAAATGCAAAAAATGTTGATCAAATCGAACCAATTGACCGCCACAATATTTTTAAAAGAACCAAGTCTGTCATTGAGCGCGTCGGGTTGCCCACGAAGAATAAGAAATCCTTGAAATTGCATTTAAGCCCGGGGAGTTCAAACAACGAGGAGTCTCCCGTGTCTGAGTCTACTAAATCCAGCCATAACGAATCTTCAGGGAACGACGTGAAGAAGAAGAAAGAGGAAAGTCGGAAGGATTTGCTAGCAAGAAATCGCGCCGCTGCAGTGAGATCAAGACAAAGGAAGAAACAATGGGTTGATGGCTTAGAACGGAAATGCGAAACGTTGGAATTCCAATTGAGGGAAACGCAAGCTGAGCTTAAGAGGGCACGTGAGGAAAATTTGAATTTGCGGAAAAAACATTTAAATTGCGAGATTTCGCGCGAAGAGTTAAAATGCGGGATGACCATATTCCCTCCTTTATTTGAAACCGACGTGATTGAAATTTCTCCCGTGGTCATCGCAAGTTCTAACATTCCCCCAACCCCGCAAAGAGGGAAAAGAGGACGCCCGGCAAATAATTCAAGACAAATCCCGCCGATTCCATCAACAACTTTGAGCTCAACACCGAAAATCCCGATTTCCCCTGCGCGGAATTTCAAAGTTCAAATCCTCACCGTCCCGCCCCAAATGCTCATCCTTGAGGACGACGAAGAAAGCGGCGGGAAAACAAGTCAAATTTTAACGCAGAACCCAAAGTGAACAACGCAAATCATTTTTAATCTTGTATTATTACTCTTAAGAATTCGCCATAATTTAAATACCACACAAGATATTTATCAAATGCCAAAGAATAGATAAACATTTTATACGCAAACAGCCCATTTGTTTTCATTTTATTTCATTCGTATAAAATCATTTTAATCATCAATTTAATCTCATTTGGTTTTAAGAACATTTAAAAGTTAGCGCCAGTAATGCAAAGGTATAAGGTATTAAGACTCATTTATTGAGAAATTGGATGACATAAGGCGAAATCCTCTCAGGTGTGGTTAAGTGAACGTGGTGGCCGCCGTCGATTCGAATGAACTGCGTTTCGTTTTTTCGCGCTCGACTATTCGCAATCCAACTGTCAATATTCGCAACCACATATTCCTTTTCATATTCAACACCATTGCTGGCTCGGAAATGCATCACGTCAGATCTAATAAAAGATGAAAATAAAAGATGAAAATCTCATTTTAAAAAATACTAAATGATGCATTTGTAATTTTTCTAATTTATATTTACAATGCCTAATTGCATGACTAATCATTAGCTACCTGAAATTCTTGGCAATGAATTTGACTTGTTTTTCTCCAAACGGCATGACTGGCAAATACTGAACCCGGATGTCATGGGAGAATTTGAATTTCCCAGATCCTGGCGGCGCTTCGCGGATTCCCCTCGACACCAGCACATTGAGGGAGTCTTCGTCCAACGCGCCCATGTGACTTCTCCTCACGCGCTCAAGGATTTCTTCGTGCGAGTAAAGCGGCCGGTTCCTTGTGAGAACTTTCTGCTCAAAGGCCAAAGTATCGCTGATCAGCATAGGGATCATGCCCAGCATTTCCTTTTTAGAAAAAATCATCGGAGTCAAAGCGTCAACTGCGATCTGAACATTCAAATTAAAAATTCATTAAACTACAACTATTATATAGTTAATCAAATAAATTAAATTAAATATTTTAATTTCAACTTATCGTTAGAAAACTTGTAAAATTGGTAAACTAAATAGTTAACTTTTTTTATTGAACCCACTGACCAATTTGTCCACAATTGTGTGAGGAGCTGAGAAGAGAAATCCGAGAATTGCCCCCATGGAATGTCCAAATATTGAGAGTTTTTCCCATTTGAAGTGATTGATGATCCGTTGGATCAAAATGATGCAATCGCCGTATTGGTACGTCATCCCAAAGGGCAAATGAGAAGACCAGCCATGGCCTGGTTCAAACAATTAGTTATAATTAATAAATTACCTAAACTTGGAAATCTCGAAGGGCTAAATTAAGACTTGAATGCAATTAGAATTTAGATAATTATTAGTGAAATGATAATCGAACCTGGCAAGTCAATGGCGACGAACTCAAATTGTGGACAATGTGGAAGAATCAGAGGAAGTCTGAAAGTTCAATTCAAAATGAACCATTTTAATCTACTATTTTAATAAACTATTAATCTGAATCTACTATTAAATAGAATTATAATCTTTAAAGTGTATAATAATATGTGTATTAAGTAATTACTAGTAGTATTACTAAGATGGCTAATAACTAATAGTATTATTAATAATTAGTAAATAATTGTTAAAAAAATCATTAATAAATTGGTAATTTGATGAGTTACATTTTGTCGAACGATGCTGCATTGTCTTTCCACCCATGAATGCACAAAACGGGTTTGAGAGTTGGTGAGGTCGAGTTTTTCAATGTCCACCGTTTGGCTGTTCAATCGCAAAAGAGAATTAGTCTGTTCATGTTCATGTGGAATGTTAATTGGAGAATTAAATAGATTAACGAATTGGTTGAGTAATTTACAAAATGAAATTTCAAATTCTTATAACTTTAATCATTAATTTAAAAGCTCACCAGCAATGTCTCCCCATGGGACAGGAATTGTGATTTCTTCTATTTTCGTCTCTGTGTCTTTGGATGATGCCAATATCCTTGTAGGAGTTAAAATTGACTGTTTGTTCCCTTTGTTGAGGAAAGTCGAAATCCTCTGGAAGGATTTCCGAAAAACTCCCAACTTTGAACTCATTTTATAATCCTAATCTCTTTAAATTCTCGTCATCAATTTAAAGTGTTCAACTTAATTAATTTTCATTATAGAATTATGACTTGTTGAGTATAAATATTACAAATTAGCAAATTACAAAAATTAACTTGATTGACAATTAACATTAAGAGCTAAATAATTTCAATTTGTTTATTTTACATTTGAGCAAAATGTTATTTTTTGAATATTTCGCACCTCCTATCCTTCCAATACTTATAGAGAGCGAAATGTGATCAACTTTTCAATTTCATCTTTATTGTTCAGCTTAACTATTTTGTCCGTGTAATGAAAATATTGATATTTATTTATCTCTCAATTAACATTCATTTGGTCATTTAAATGGATGTTGAAGAGCGAAAGCGGAAACGTCGTCGTTCTTCGTCTGATTCTTCAACTTCCCCACACAGGCAATTTTTCTTATTTGCAATTATTACCTAATTATAATTATAATTTAACTTAATTAATTAAGTTTAATTTAACTGCCAATAACGTTCAATTCCCAATTAAAATGAAATTCTTAATTGGTTAATCAACAAACTAATAAATATTCATTTTATAATCAAGACGTCGTCGGTCAAATTCAGAATCAAATTCGAGAAAAGAGGAAACCTCAAAGGAGAAATCGAAAAGAAAGAAGAGAACTCGGGATTCCTCGAGTTCTTCCTCGTCTTCCTCGTCTGAGTCTGAACGGAGGAAACGAAGGGAAAGACGCAAGAAGAAAAAAGAATTAAAAAAGGCCAAGAAGAAGAAAAAGAAATTGAAAAAAGAAAAGAAGAAGCAAGCTGATTTGGGAAATTCAAATTCGTCCAGTTTGATCGTCGCAACTCCTTCGGCCGCCGCCAAAATCCCAGCAAAGAAAACGAAAGAAATCCTTCCAGACGAGTTATTAGAAAAGCGAAAAACCTTCGCTCCAATGTCAAAGGAAGAATGGGAAAAGAAGCAAAGTGTCATAAGAAAAGAATTTGATCCAATTAGTGGAAGAACAAGGTGAGAAAAATGGATTTTATTTATTTATTCATTAATTTACTAACTAAATTAAATGATTCTTTTATTCAATAAAACTTGTTTTTACGTCAAATTAATTAAACTTGCATATTGGTTATTAAAATCCTTTTTTATCTTTCAATTTTCAGACTGATCAAAGGAGACGGTGAAGTTTTAGAAGAAATTGTAAGCCGTGAGAGACAGAAGAGTATTAACAAAAGGTGAAAAACGACTCAACTAATAATATTCGCTTACTTTTTAACTTTTATTTAACTCAATTAAGCTAGCTAATTAAGCAATTGTTATTATAGATAGTTATTGTTCGTTACCTAATGCTTTTTTTGCAATTTAACTTTATCAATTTCTTTTCTCATTTCAGCGCTACAATGACTGACGCCAATTACTTTGCTTCAACAATTATGAAAATGACGAAAAAATGACCGAAAATGGACTTATGCATTTGTATGGAAAAACTTAAACGTGTTATTTAAAATGTTAATGATAATTTATTAAATTAAACGCATATATAATTAGACTATAATATATATACTATAACACTTGTCAATTCCTTATACAGTCAAATAGTTGCTGAACATCGCAATTACTCCTTTTAAATATTACAATAAATCTTACATTTACTCGTAAACATTTTAAACTCAATTGACTTACTTAAAGACAAATGGAAATTGCATTGAAAACTTACAAGTCGACTTAACTTCTATCATCGTGAAATACGAAGAGTTTCCCATTTTGCAAATGAGTGACGCTTCTCTTTCGTTCGTTTCCACCAGGTACAATTGAAGATTAACAAGAGGAATCCATAATTAAATTACTTAGTCGTATACCACAATTTAAACTTTGTTAAATTAATTTTAAATCATATAAAGTCGAGCCTCATTGATAATTAATAAATGAGATAAATAATAAACATTAAACGTGAATTAATTAAAAATAAATAGCTTTTAGAAAATGCTTTTAATTAGCTGTAAATTTAAATTGGGTCAATAGAAACTAGCTTTTCGCGTGTCGAATGGAAGTAATGTGAAAAGGTTTTAAAATAATTGGATGAAATGCGAAGTTGAGCCGTCACGATACGAGGGATCATCCACGACCTAAAATAGATAGTTACAAATCAAAGACAATTAGCGGTTTTTTAATAAAGATTTTAATTTTATTAAAATATATTTACTACTATTAGTATCGGCTTACTTTAGCTCTGCACATTGGGCAAGTTCTTTCCCTGTCAAACCACGTGGAGACGCATTCCTCGCAGAAGATGTGCGAACAAGTTAACTTGGTGGGATTGGAAAAACTGTCGTGGCAAATCGGACAAGTCGCCCCGCATTCGTCCATTTCCTCGTTACTCGGAACATTCCCATAATGCTGTTGAGAATTTAAGTCAAGAATTTAAAACACGTTCCAATTAAATAATTAAAATTCCAATTAAAATAATTCTAATCAAATGCTCCTTACCACATTTTGTAGAAGTTTTTTGAGGGCGACTCTCCAAGCGGAAGATCTGTGTAGGATGTCCGTGCCTTTGAAAAGGGTGTAGAGGAAGGCGAGGACGAGGCCAAACAAATAGCTCCCGCCGTCATAGGAATTGACCAGGAAGGAAAGCCACGGGTGGAGCGGAAGAAGAGATCGGTACAGTTGAGAACAATGTTCGATAAACAAATAGTATTTACCCTACACGGCAAAAACAAAATAATTAAATCAACAAAATAAAATTAACCAAATTAAAATCACAAGTAACTTCGCTCATAAATTCTTACTAATTGTCGAGGATTCAAAGTTTCTTCCAACTTACCCGTTTCTGAAAAGGAGCAATGTGAGCCGGAAGTGCCAATACCAAAGCTTTGACGCCAATCGTCACGAATTTCGCCACATAGTCCGAAACGCTGACAATCCAAAACAAAGTCCAGATGCTGTTGAGCTCAAGCGCAGTCGAGAGGAAAAACATCCTTGAGGAAAAAAACATTAAATAGTTCAATATTTACTTCATTCAAGTCATGAAATAAGTTAAGTTAATGTGTAAGAACAATAACACTATTCTTTACAGTTAACATTTGTTATTTAATCGTAATTTATTGGCAATCATTAGAAAATAAATGAAGCTAAGGGGCCCTTACGCTCTGTATATGTGCTGATCGAGGAATAAGTAGTAGATGAAAGCAGCGCAGACGACGAGGTTGACGAGGATCATGCCAAGGAAGATGAAACTTCGCTTCCGCTGCTTCCCAACTTCCTTCTTCAACTGGCTGTTCCCGTGACTGAAAGTCACCAAAAGAGCCAAGAAACACAAAATACCGCTGCTGTGATCAACAAGACCCTGAAACAAAAACATTTTTAACACGTTCAAAGATATTTAACATTCTCAAAGACTTTTAATTTTAAAATCGTCAAATGAATCCCAATTAAAACTTAAATATGAATCAAAGGTTAATTGACAATTAGAGGTTAGTTATGAATAGAAAGTTAATTAGTATTTAAAAGCGTTCACCTTAATGAAGAGTATGAATAGGAAAGGGGAGTATCTTTCAATGACAGTCAAGACGGCTCGTCCTTCGGGACTTTGCCTAATGATCTCCGCCGGACTTCGGTTCTCAGGTTCAGTCGGGTTTTCTCTCTCGGGTGATTGTTGAGGTCGTGGGAGGACGTTGGCGCCGTCCGCCGCTTCCCACTCGGGCGACTCGACATTCACGACGTAGGATTCGCCTGGCGAGGAAACTCCAACGACCTCGCCTTCTTCGCGAACGTCTAATTATCATAGTTAGTTAATAAGAATGGTTGGTTAGGTTAGCCAATTAAATTTACATTAATAAAATGATTCTTACGAGGTTCAGCATGGAGATTTTCTCGTGGCCTTGGACGCGAATTGAGATGTTGTTGAGGTCGCGCGGGGAGTTGTGGGACTTCAGCCGCCGCGCCCGGGTTCCTCACCCACTCGTTGATCATGGAGAAGGAAGGGATTTGACGCGGGGTGTCCGAGGACGAAGGGACGAACCATCGGGGGTCAAAGTTGAGGTCAATGTCAAAGCGCCAACGATTGCTGGAATTCCCCTGCTCGCCGTTGCTCCCGCCACGATTCCCTTCTGAATCTGCCATCAACTCTCCGCCCTGAAACTTATAATTAACCACGGATTTAATTAATTACGTAATTAAGTAATTTTGAAACTTTAACGCTTCACTTGTTAAAAAACTTTGCTAAAAATGAGTAAAAGGGTAAATTGAAGAATTAAATCATTTTGTAAATGTTGAATAAATCAAAGTTTCTTATCACTAAGTTTGCCAATCCAAGTATTATTAACTAAATAAACACAACTGTGGTTGAGCTTTGGTTAAATGATGTAATTTGGAGAGTAAAAGAAGGAGCCAATTGAACTCACGGGTGAATGAACAACAATTGAGTGAGTCATTTAATTAACCCTTATGCGTCTCTTCAATTACATAATGTTCTTTTACCTGGTTGACCTTCCACGTTGACTCGAATGAATCTTGAATGGAAAGTGCGGAGAACCGGAAGTCAAGTTGGAAGCTAAAGGGGTCAAAGGGGAGATTCAATTGAACTCCGCAACTCCGCAATTTCAAGAATCCAAGATTGAGAAGAAGATGAAATTGTGATAAAAGTTTTAAATGAAATGCCGACGAATATCAAGACATAAATTAATGCTATTCGGAAGTTTCACTTCTCCCCTATGGAACTCTGGCTGTTCCCGATTAAATAACTAACTTAAGAAAAGATATTTAAAAAGTGAGGTGAACGTGTTGTGGAGAATTAAATTCTCTACAAAATGTTCACCTCATTTTTTAAACAATTTTTATAATTCGAATAAATTAAAACTTAATGAGCTGCGGACGGGAACTCGCAATATTTTAACAATAATAAATGATTACGAACATATTATATTATGAAATCAATGGTCATCATTTATTAATTATAACAAACATAAATTGTATTTAAAGGTCTCATTGTGAAGTAGCCATTTCAATCCCGAAACGTTGGTTGGATTTCACCGTGGGGAAGTAGGTAACTTTTAAAATTGACTTTTTCTTTATTCCAGCCAATTCCTCTCTGACATTTATAAGGAACATGACACTCACTGGTGTGTGCTGGACCACCCGAAGCTGGTCAATAATGACCCTTATTATGGCGGGATGTCACCTGGGTTGAATTAAGATTCTGTTTGGAAATGGGATTTATGGGCAAGTGAAAAGCTCTGCCATCGACTCATCGTCATAAGTTCAAAGATGACCAACCGGCTGTCCGCCTTTATAAGGGCGATTATTGACCAGTGTCGGCTAATTCAGCCTGCACCTGCCTCGAGTATCATATTTCTTATGTCAGCATTTGGCTGCGGCAGGAATAGAAAAAAAGCTCGATTTAAAAGCTACTTAAGTATTAATTTTTCAAATTTTGATAAAAAGGAGACAGATCTTGAAGATAATAAATAATGGCTTATATAATAATGGAAGATGATAGCCGAAAAGTACTTAATATAAATTAAACTTTGATTTAACTAGTGTTAAATGTAATTATTCATAATATTGGAAATACGTGTAATGTAATTTAATAGCATGATTTGGGGCATGTTGAACACAGAATGAGTGGTCCTCCAAGCTGATCGATGTTCCCTCATAGTGGGAAGGGGAAGTTGGCGAACCTTGAGAGACATTTACTTTACGTACTGATAAAGTAGGCTTCATTAAATTATTCCCTTGCGAAAACGAACGTTTATATACAAATTTCACAAATGGATGGTTTCTCATCAGTGTGAACAATCATGTGAGAAACGAGCTGACTATAGTATTTAAAAAATTTATCACACATAAAGCATTTGTAGTGATTAATATTTTTAATTCTTTCCTTTTTGAAAATCACCATTTGAAAAATAAGCAGGATTCGACTGAAAAAACAAGTAATTAAAAATGCCAAAAGAAATGTGAATTGGAATTTTTATTGGGAGTTTTTGGTTAATGATTTGTTCAAAGCGAACAACAAAAATTTTCTAAAATTGATATTCACTTGGGCTTAGATTACTGGTAGTATATATATTTAACATTTAACTCTTAATCAATTTTTCCACCTAACCCTTAACCCTTGACTTTAGATATATTTATATAAACATACATTCCTTTTTCTTACTCGTATATAAAAATATTTATAAATATTTTGTCAGCAAAAAAGTTATCGTTCATTTTCTAATAGCTTATTAGATTCGCACTTATTATTTAATTGGATATTTTATCATAAACGAGGGATGGGCGCTCGTGCCATAGGCAAAATATGCAAAATTTCTGGAATGCGATACTAGTTGATGGGATTTCAAATTGATATGTTCAAGTCAATTACTCTTAATTTTCTAGGCTCGGCTCTAAACTGATGAGTCAAACCCTAATCAAAGTTCCTTTATGACGGACATTTTATGAATCACAACTATAATTTAGGTACCAATGAATGAAACAAGAAATACAAGTTAAAAAATTAATTTACAATATTTCACAATAATATAAGTTCGAGAATGTTTCATTCCAAGAGAGAAAGTTTGAAGGTTCAAATGGCAATGCTAAATCTGTATTTCTAATTGGTTCTAAAAAGTTTTAGTTTTCTTATATTTCTAAATTCAAATAAATTAATTAACAATATTTAGTGGATATAAGACAAAACCATTTTTAATTTAATATGAATTTGCAAAAAGTTTCTATTCAAATTAAATCTTTAATTATATTTATCTCAGTCTTTGTAAAAGTAAAATCTACCAATGATATTGAAGAAGTGACAATGTACGGTGGAATAATTTCCGACTCATTTGATAAATTACAAGAAGGCAAAGAAATTAATGGCACAATCGAAAGCCAAGAAAACCAAACTCACAAAATTGTTCCATTTAATGAAATGGAAATTTTTTATATGTGCAAAAATTATGATCCTGTTAACTGCAGCTATAATTATTTAGCTGATCAGGAAAGTCTTGACGATTCACAGCAAGTTGAAACTGGGGATCAGTTTAGTTTATTTTATGAAAATCAATGTAAATGTGACAAAGATTGTGAAATATATGGGGATTGCTGCCCGAACTTTATGAAGAATGAAGAAGACAAGGGAAAAAAATTCAACTTTCCAAAATATAATTGTTATAAACTAACGGTACTTTATTATTTTTAACAAACTATGTACTATATTTCAAGAAAGTCATTTTTATTTCATTAAGCTCTTATTACAAATACATACCTTTAACAACGATTATAAATTATTTAAAAATATATATCAAATATGTATTAATTATCATATTTTATTATATTATAAACTATTTAGAGTAATCCGTTTAGTGAAGATTCGAGCGAAGATGTTTACGCTTACATGATTGACCGGTGCCCGCAAGGATTTCACTCTGGTTTTGCTGGAACGACTGAAGCAGAACATGAAGGAATTAGAAATCTCTGTGAAAACTTTGACAAGGAGCCGAATTCTCATTACTTGAATTACATACCAGTAATTAGTGATAAAACGCTTTACAAAAACAAATATTGCGCCCAATGTCATGGCATTCATTTCCATCAACTTGGAGATTGGAATTACCAATTAGAATGCAATAATGAGCTACAAATTTCATACGAAGAATTTTTTAAGCACTCAGAATACGACCAAATGAGCAATGAATACTCCGTAAATAATGATATTTGTAAATTAATAATTTCAAATTTTTCCCGGTCAAATCTTTATGAAAATAATTCAAAATTTCGCTTTTGTAAAAAATCTTTTGATAATTGTAAATCTCCTTTTGTCAGTGATCCGTTTCATCAACCAGAATTAATTCATAATGAAAACCTTTGTAATTCATATACAAGTTATGTTCGAATAGGAGATTTGGGTGTTTTTAAAAATCCACATTGTGCTCTATGCAACAAAGTTGTAATTGATCACCACAACTGTAAATTTGGATATGAATTAGCAGGATTAGATTTTAGCTTTGGAGCAGTTAGTAAATTAACTCCGAATGTAGTGCATGTAATTGGTTTTTTGGCTAAACATCTTCTCACTTTTGCTTCAAAAATGAAATGCGCTGAAGACCTTTACTGGGATGCCGACGAAAAGAAATGTTTAAAAGCTCATTTTGATAATTTAAAAGATTGTTCTCGAATCAATTATAGTAATTTTGCAATTAATGCTAATAATTTAGAAATAATTGTTTATGGTTTTAATGAATCACTTAATTCGACTAAAATTTATCAAAAAGGAGAATATGAGCTTTTGAATGGAAATCGCACTGTTTCTTTATGCGATCAAAAGAAACAAAGTGAAAGTGTAAATGCAAATAGAAAAGTGATAGACAAAATTGAGAATTTTCTTCATTATATTTCCCAATTGACTCTTGTTCTCTCAATAATGTCTCTCTTGACTTATATAAGCAATTACATGTTTTTCAAGCACCAGAGGAATTCTCTCCGACGAAATCGCACATGTTTTTGTTCAGCACTTTTAATTGCCCAGTTAACTTTTTTCTTGAAATATGCCATGGATGAAATATGCGAAGTTTCTGGAGTTTCTATGCACTTTTTCTTTCTTGCGACTTCTTTTTGGCTGAACAATTTGATGTATGATTTTCTGAGGAACGTAAAAGGCAATTTAAATGAGAGAGAATTTACGTTTTTTAAATATAATCTTATTGGATGGGGAATTCCAATTGTTATATTGTCAATTTCAATTACTCTCAATTATGCTGATTTAAAAGATTTGGACGAATTTGTTTTGTTTTTTAAACCAAATTATGGGAATTATTTTTGTTTTATTGACAATCAAATTGCCTTTTTTACCTTTCTCTTAGTTCCATATTTATGTTCAATGTTTGTTAACATTGTTTTGTTTTTCTTAATCGCCAATGCACTTTATGTTAAAGTGGAAGAAAAGAAAGAATATGAAATTGAAGAAGAAATTAAAATTGATAAAATTCCTTTTGAGCAAGATGTAATTATAGTAAAGATCCATATGAAAATTGGATTTCTGATTTGTTTAACATGGATAATTGCATTTATAGCCCAAACGAGTCACTTAGACATTTTGTGGTATTTCAGTGTGATTATGAACGGATTTCAAGGGATTTATATTTGTAAACATTTTGGAGGATTTAGAAATTATGGCCAATTTTTAAAAGATTATTTTCCCGCTCTCACAATTTTTTTTAATCAAGTCGAAATTGACAATGGAGGATAAATTGAGTTGTATTAAAAAAATAAATTTGTAATTTAAAAAAGCCAATTTTTATTCAACATATTTTTTGTGTATATGAGAAGATCATTTATAGCTGCACTTTTCAGTGTTTCTTATTTTCAAAAATATTAAAACTTTAAACCTAGGACAGCTGAAACTTGAAATCCATTTTGAACTCCAATTTTAATATCATACTTAGGAAACGTAAAAAAATTATTATGATTACTCAATACTATGATAAATGTAATGCATAAAAATGTATATTAACGATTAGATATATATTAAAATGAATGATAAAATATTTATACTTAAATTCTAAATTAAATAGCATTATATTAAGCTAGGAGTATGACAAAAACCTCTTGCGATCAGGCAAAACCAAATGTGAATATTTTATATATTACTATATTCTAATAGTTGATATAGCATAATTAATTTCAACATTAAAAAATACATTGCGAATTGTAATAAACAAAATTTTTGTGCAAATTTCAAAGATAAAAGATAATAAATTACAGAAAGCCTATATATATGAACAGTTAAAAACCTAATACCATAATTATAAAATGTAAATGCGAATACAGACAAAGTCGGTTATAGCCAAGTCGCTTGATGTTCTAAAAAACTTGACTCCGAACTTGACTATGTCCGAACATCGACAAAATACATTAAAATCTACTCAAATATATTATGCATATACCAACCAATAATGTTTCTACATTCACTAAGCATATTTTATTCATAAGATTTTTTAATTAAAATATAAAATTAATAACATTTTAATAAATGAATTAATTGGGTAATTAGTGCCAATTAAATGTTTAACTAAGATAACACTAACCTAACCTAACCTAACCTAACAAGTTCTCGCTTATAAAAATGCTTGACATTTTTATAATCCCTTGATCCATTGGCTGGATAATTGATGTTGTATTTGGTGGAAGAAATACTAATTTGATATTAGTTAATTCAACATCATATGGATGAGCAGAGCAATTATCTAAAAATTAATGCAACCTTTCTTTTTACCTTTCTCAAAATGCTATCCCAAGTTTGAAGCCATTTGATAAATATTTCAGAAGTCATCCAAGAACGTTTATTGGCTTCATACTGGACTGGTAAATTCCTCATGTTAAAGTTCTTAAAACAACGAGGACTTTTT
>VJMY01001078.1:0-11052 GCA_009869795.1 Neelides sp. FZ-2019 | reverse complement strand
ATTTCCCATTTGGCACGCATTTGTTGTCCACGCATTCTTGGCCGGCCAATCCGACGCAAAAGGAGGAAAACTCGGATTTGAACAAAAATGTGAAATTGGGTTTACAAGCGCATTTTGAGCCGACACAGGTCAAGTTCTCAGAACAGTCGTTTTCAGACGAGCAAGTCTCGTTGAATTCGCGCTTTTTGAGGCAACTCCCATCTGGGGATTCAAAGTAGCCGGGCAAACACGTGCACACGCTCCTTCGTAGATCGCACGCAGCATTTTGAACGCAGCTCATCGTTTCGAAACGTGTGACTTCACCGTCATCAAGACCGAATTTGCAATTTTCAGAGGCCAGTGCCACGCATCTATCAACGTCACATTATAAAGCCAAAAATTAATCTTATAAAAGTTGATTTAATTTATAAATGAAAATGACATAAATATTAATAAATTATAATAGGAAATATACCTAATTTATAATTTCTATTTTAACTATCAATTTTTAATATATGTACAGTTAAAATACTTCATTTTAACCAATACTAATAATATTCCAATTAGAATTTTCCAATACCTTGAAGTTGCATTTTCGTAGATCATTCCTTCAGGGTGAAAACATTGGCAAGTTTCTTCAATGCATCTTAACCAGGATTTCCCCTTACATTTGACCTCTTTATCGCACTTTTCTCCGAAACCCTGAGTTCTCAATTGACAGAAATAGACGTCGAATAAAGTGAACAACACAACCAGCTGAAGTGACCAACTGTAACTTTTATTTAACATAATATATTGTTTACTAATTGTAATAATTTTTTGAAAAAATACGTTTAAGTAAAATGAGATGGTTTATTTGTAAATGAAGAATCAAGGACTATGGCTATCGTCTTGTCTGCGCCTGGAACTAGAAAGAATTAAATCTTTATTTCTTTTCAATTTTTTATTTACTCGTATGATGATATGTGGATTTGAAATATTCATTGAGATGTGAACATGTTCGAATCACCCTATCAGAATAAACTTGTATGTCTATCAACTTCTACAGCCGCGAGTCATTTATGCAAATTCATAATTATTATTCAAGCAAGATGTTCCATAAAAATACTCTTGATTTAATAATCAGAAACTCATACTTGCCTTAAGGCTCATTTTTTAAACCTTTGTAGTAATAAGCTAGAATAAAACCTTATTCTGATAATGTAGCCTTAAATATTGGACGATATACCCATTCATATTTTTACCTATCTTTCCTATCTTTAATTACTTTCCTTTTAAGAATTCTATTTAAGATGCAATGCAATTATGTATATAGTAAATATTTGTATTTCGATTTAATCAAAGCAAAGAGAATTGTTTTATTGGCAAAAAAAGCTCATCCATCATTTACAAATTCCCTTCAATTGCACACAAGGACATTTTTTGTATTAAATACATTTTTTAAACATAAAGTTAACTGACTTCTGTATGAATTACCTATATTATTTAAAGTGTACTTTATCTAATAACTTAATTGAATTTAAAACATTTTCATTGGTTAAATATAATAGTCAGACTGGTGCAAAATCCACCGAGACACATGAGTTCCTTGCATCAAGTCTTATGAAATGGGAGATGTTCTTCTCTTTGGCAAGCCCTTCCTACTGTGTAGAACAGTCCATGGGTTCTGTAACACCTGCATCGTCCATCGTCGCACACCATCAAAGGCCACAGATTTTGTCTATCACCAGCTCATCCCGATTATTCTCGTAGTACTTTTGAACCGGATGTCCATAACCGAATGAATAACAGTGGTCTCTTTCCTTGGCAAGCGGAAACGGATTTTCGTACGCAAATCTCAACTAAGACTAAGAGCCAAACACAATATTATAACCAGGAATAAGTTGCAATAATGTATCTTATATTAATTGAATTTAATGGTAATTTAATGAATAATTTAATTTAAATGAATATAGTATAAATTTCAGGTGAAAGAGTTCTTCTTACGAATTGTATTTCAGGATAAGTGAGCGTGCCTGATTTTCGGTTCTTCACTTTAGACTCGTCGACTGGCAAGTCTTCAATTGAAATTTCTTTGGAATTCCTACGCGATCCAAATGAAAGTTTAGCTTCTGTCGTGGGCCACATGAACACACGGAAAAGGCAAAAGGGAAACAAAAGCGCCAACGACTTCATCATTCGCGAAAATTCAATTTTCTCCTTTCTAATTTTATTTCGGAATAAATCAAAGTACTTTATTTTAAGAATTAAATTTTTCATTGAAGCTTATGCATAAATTTACTCATCTCATCTCATATATAATGTATCTTAAATAAATTTTCAAATTAGTGTAATTGATGGTGAGACAAAATCTTGTTCAAAGGGTTTTTTAATTATACTTATTGTTAGGTATAGAATTATTCTCAACTTTTAAGCAACTTTTAATAACATACAGTAAATCAATATCGTACCATATTCACTATTTGTTTCAAAGTTTTCTTTCACTGTCATTGCTAGTTGTTTCAATTAGTTAATTTTTTTATTGTTTTGTCGCATTACACTGCTTAAAAATAGCAATACAAAAAATACTTATATCCAGATATCATAATTCACAATTATGTATTTCATACTCGATTGTAATGTAAAAATAATCTCTTCCATTTTGAATAAATTGATCATCCCATGCAATTTAAGCCAAAGGAAACATTCTGAGAAGAATTTGAAAAAATCACAGCCGGCAATGAAAGAGTCCAAATTTTTATAGTCCATAAATTAACGCAAAACAAAAAATTGAAATAAATAATTTTCCCTAGTCATAGGAATCATAATATTATAAGACTATATGTATGTATGCTTATTCTGGTATCATTTAATGTTAATATAAATACCTATGCATAGGAGTAAAGGACCTTCTATCTTACTTATCTCCTCAAACGTATCTTTTAAAGTAATGAAAATAATATTAGAAAGTGCTTACCATTATTTAGATTCAATTGTATATCTAATTGAAGGATCTTCAAAAGGAATTCTGATAAATAAAAGGAGGAGTTTAGCTAATGCGAATTATTTCATTTTTCAATTCCATTCATTTTCCATTTCCAACTAAAACCAAGGTCAGGAAAATCGCTTTCCTTTGAATATTCCAGTGGCTTTATCTTAAAGTTCAAGAATGATAAAAGACCATGAAAGAAGTAATACATATAATTAATAAAAAATTATTTTAATTATTTATTTAGCATAATTTCTATTACTTATGTGTGCATTGTAAATGAAAATGTTTATAAATATGAATAAATAATTATTATTCGGTACAAATTTAAATGTTAAATATATCGTAAGATTTTGCAATTCCATTTCTTCTAGACTTTTATGAAAATTAAAAAAACTATTTTTTAAAAAATATTTCTATATGTACATATATCAAATTCCATTTAATTATACCTTTCATTAAATAACAATTTATTGTTTCTTAAAATTATTTTCATTTAAGAAATTATTTTCTTAAACCTTTCATTAAACATTGAAATTCAATCACATTCAGACTGGATTAAAAACATAAGGAAATGTAATTTATTATATGATTCAAAACTTAATATTTGCTTTTTTATCTAATAAATTAATTATATTTTTTGAATATTAATTTACAGGATCTTATTAAACTTGAGACTATCACATAAATCCAAATAAATTCACATGCATTCGAGTGTGCATTTCATAGCGTTTTATTTTGATAATCCTAATAAATACATACAGAGCAATATATATAAAAAATGCAAACTTATCAAATTAAAACTAATCATAGCCTCGCTTAGCCAAAGCAATTATATAATGCTTAGCTAAGCAATATTTAAGTCGAATATTTTTTGCAGTGTTGTGAATTTTTTGCTTATTAATTATTGTTAAAACTTAATTGATTCAATTCCTAATCAATTTCTCTAGAATCATGCCACATTCATAAATTAAAAACAAAAGTCATTAAGCTTAAATTTTATTATATGCTTTTTCTGTAACACGTGTAGAAAAATTATTGGATATAACGTAATTCCTTCGTTTAATCGTGGGTAATTAAACATTTCCGGATTAATTCAATAAAATATCCGAGACATGTATTTAAATCTATTGTTGACTTCAAAATCAAACCAATCAATCGCTAAATTTTTAGATATGTCAAATATTATATAACTTTCAATAAAAATAAGTGAGACGTAAATACTAGAAAATTATTTCTAGAAAGAAAATTATTTCTAGATGATAAAAGTTTTATTTAAATGATATTTTGGTTTAGATTTTCGGGTCAGTTAAAATTGGAAAAATTACACCCCTACTGCTTATTTTTAATTTGAATGACTGCGCAAATAAAGAATACTTACTTAATCATTGAACTTTGATGATAAATCGAATATAAAAATTAAATTATGAGCTTTGATGATAAATCAAATATAAAAATTAAATTACGAGCTTTTATGACCAATACATAACAGTAATCAATGAAATATTTCAGCATTAGTATTATTGTGAAAATAAGATTTCGCAAGAATTAAGAGATATGACATAACTTTTGACCCTTGTCAAGGAGAAATTAGATTAATGCATCATTTCTTAAAAATTAATCTTTAAGATAAGTTTATCGATTGACTGGAAATGCTATATAATCGTATATTACTAAACTTTTTACATAACTTGATAGAATTTTAATTAAATATAAATAGATTATAATTAAATTAATTAGCCACAACTGCTATCGTTTAGACTGAAATAGTTAAATTTATTAAATAAGTTAATAATGTCTTTATGGGATCAAATTAAAAAACTACATTCTTATGAACTAGAAAAGATTGAAGCGATTTACGGAGACGAATTTTCAATTGAAATCAGATTTTTACTTGCTGACTGGATTGAGAAAAATTACTGGTGAGAATTGAGAGTTTTATTAAATATTATTCTTTATTTACATTTTGCATTTAATTTATTTTTTAAATAATGATAATAGTTTTAAAGAAGCAAATAGAAACAATTATATTTATCAGTGTATTACTGGGTATATAATTAAATCATTTTATGTTTAGCAATACATTTAATAGAAGCGATCAAAGTTTTATTTTCGTTCACTCACTGATAAAACATTTGAAAATAATAAAGCAATCCATGATTGAAAGACCTCAAAATATCTTATTTAAAATTCAAAATGAAATACAAAAAATTGAGGTTAGAATATATTAAAATATTAATTAATAAAAATAATTGTATAGTTATAATATTTTATTAAAATATTATTCCATCTCGAAGTGCATTCAATAACAAGCGGCAAATTGGTAAAATCTCTTGTATTATTTAATGATTTTTAAATTTTTGAATCTACGAACCATTTTATATAAACTCCATTGACTCTTATAAATTATTAAATAAAAATAAACTTATTTTTATTTAATTCATTTTAGCAAATATCTGATCAATTTAAATTGGTAAATTATTTTGGCAAACGCTTGAGCCTTGAAAGATTAATTGTTATAGAATCTATAACAATGACTAATGCTCAAATGAAAAACATCAAAGAGGGTTATGTTCATCCTAGTTTAATGCCTTGGCCCAATTCTGGTGAACGTGAAGCGTTTGAAATGTTCGATGCATTAAAATATAAAACACTTGATAATTCTGTACATTTGTTAAATTTGAAAACTATACTTGAAAATCTATCATCAAAACAATATCAACACAACATGCTGAAAACATATTTGGACAATGAATCTCTAAAGACCGGTAAACAACTTTTGGAAAATCAAATTATCGGAATTAAAATTGCCCTAATTAAAATCAATAATGAAATTGAAGTTATTGAGGTAAGAATGAACCTTTTTAGTTCTGTAATTTTCTTTCTGCTTATTTTTAGGCGCTTGCGCTTTCTTAATTGCTGTTTTATGTCATACCCTTGCCATTGTAAAATTACTTATTAAAGTCTAAATAGTAACACATACAAATGTAATTCACTTTATTAAATTATTGACTCAATTTATTTTCAGACTACAGAAACTTTAAAACTTACAAGTATTTTGAAATCTAATTTGGCGAGAATTATAGATGAATTGAAATCGTACTTTTCGAATATTATCAAAACAAAAATTTTAAAATGGAAAAACCAACCAAAACAATTTCGCAACCAATATCAAGGACTCCAAATTTTGCAGGAAATGAGCCAAAATTTCATTGAATTGATTCAAAAAATGTTTAATGATTTGAAAGAAATTTCTAACATGAAATCCAATTTTAAAAGTGATGCGCTAGACACACTCAATGACGAAGTTTTTAATGTAATTTAAATATTTTAACCTTTAAAAATTGACTATTAATTATTATTTTTAATTCCATAATTCATTAAATTCTCTTTACATTTTAGAAACAACTGCTTGACATTGTGAATGATTTGCTAAACGCAACATTTTTGGTTGTTGAACAACCACCGCAAGTAATCTTGAAAAATAGAAAGTTTTCAACTGAAGTTCAATTTCTTCTTGGAAATTGGCTAAATACTTTATTGTCAAATTCACTTCTTGTAGAGGTAACTTTGATTAAAAACGATTTTAATAACGACATAAACGAACCATGCGGAATTCTTCTTAATAATATAAAAATGATGGCAAACACGAGGAACGGTAACAATGAAAATATTTCGGCTAAATTTTCATCTTTAGTTGTGAATGAAATTTTGAATTTGATGAAAACTGATTATGAAAATCCGATTTATTATAGGCAAGAATAATGCAAGTTTAATTTCTTAACATTCTTTTAAAAAGCGAAAAAATTGACAAATTTTTGTAAATAAAGATTTCAATGTGTTTAAATTCATAGATTTAATTATGAGTTTCAAATTATGATCGGATATCAACCTTTTAAAATTTCAACTCTTTCGCAACCTTTTAATATTTTTGAGCTGAAAAGAAAATCTTTTGATTTTTGTGCGGCGATTGCATGGGAAAAGTCAATTAATAAAGATTTTCTTCTTCCAAAATGTTTTTCTGAGAGGCAATTAATTAAACTTAAATACTATTAGTATGCTACAATTATAAATAATTTAATTTTTAAATATGAAAAATTAAATTTAATTAGAATCCAATGGGAAACAATGGCTGGAATATTAAGTAAAAAATTCGAATTAGCAACTGGAAAAGGAATTTCAGAAGAAAGTTTATGCTTCATTAAATCAAAAGTATTCAATAACAATGAGTCTTTAATTTCTTGGAAAAGCTTTTACGAAGAGCCTTTGCCTAGATTAAAATTTTCATTTTGGAGATGGTTTAATGAAACTTTGATTCTCACGAAAACATATTTGAGGTATAATTAAAGCACATAATGCATAATATTTACCCAAAATAATCAGCTATTATAAATTTTTAAAATAATTTAAAAAATCAAATTCAAAAGGAAATATTGGAAAAATGAATTGATAATTGGATTTATTGGGCGAAAAGAAGCTGAACATTTACTTTCCCGTTGTAAACCTAGAACAATAATTCTCCGATTTTCTGAATCCGTTTTAGGCGGACTTTCAATTTGCGGAAAAAGTGAAGACTTGAAGGTTCTAATAAAAAGTATATGAATTAAATGATTGAAAGAAAAATTATAAAGCATACCTACCTAACATACTATGCTTGTATTTTGAGTTTATAAATAATTTTTACATTTAGGTTTACTCCCTCATGCCAATGACTTCTCGGGATTTTCAATTTACGGCTTTATCAAGCATTCTTTCAAGATTGGACGTTAAAATGCTTTATCCGGGGATCTCAATTGACATTATGAAGCTCAAAAATGAATATGAAGCAAATGGTATTTGTGCATAACGTTAACATTATTATTTATATTATATATAAGTACTAATATAAAACTATTCATTTTTTTTATTTGTTATTATGTTTTTTAATATCCTTCTTATATTTAAATTTTCTAATAGATTTTCACGAAATAATAACTCCAACTCATTGTCAATCGCAAACGAGCTTCAATACTTTAGTATCAAGGTTCGTAATATTTCCTTTACAAGAAAATATAAATAATGTTCAAAAATTATCTCAAATGTTGTATTCAAATAATGTATTCAATTAGATTGGAGATTTCTAAAAGTGAATTTCAACAACCAATATCGAATTATTCATATCTAACCAAAAGTCGATAAAGAGAACAAAACGTCACATTCAGTTTGTATATTTACTACATTAAAACAGTGACTGTATTATTTTCTATATAATATGGAATTAATAATAATATGTATGTACGCATGTGCATAAGCTTTAATATTTTATTTATACTTATTAATACCGTATAAATTTAATAGTAGCCCTGGGCCACTAAATGCAAAATTTAGTTAGGGGGCCTGCTATTAAATGCGGGCCACTATATAAAACTGAAGTTTTGAATGAATAGATAATAGTGTGTTTAAAATTCATTTTTGTGTTTATTCAAAATTAAAATATATCATTCCTCGCTATCAGAACTAGCTATTCTATGTTCTAATAGTAGCCACTATTTGGGGTGAGCCACTATATGTAAAATATTATTTTTTGGGGAGCCACTATACGAAGCGGACTACTATTAGAAGCTGGGCTACTATTTGAATTTATACGGTATTATATTATTGTTTTTTTAAAATTAAACAATACTTTAATAAAACGTTTGTGGGATATAAATAAACAGTTTATTTATTATAATTAAACTTTTATCATAATGATGATCACCTATACACGATACATTATTTGGTTAAATGCATTTTAAAATGATTTTTAAACAATTCGAATGTGAAATTTATTCATCAATTAATTCAGCAACTGCAATCACTTCGATTTCAATTAAGGCATCCTATATAATAAATTTATTATTATCCAGAGACAATTATTAAATAGGTAGTATTGTAGTAAAAAAAATTCATAATGAATTATAAACTAGCATATTTTAATAGATATGTGTTATAAATAAAAAGGAAGTTTATTATTTTATTTCTATTTAAATCATGTTTTGTGATACAAGTTTCTTAGTTCAAAAGGAAATGATGCTTTAAATAATTTCATTCCAATAACTCACCCTTGGAAGTTTTTTAACTGCATATGCAGATCTTGCAGGAAACTTGTTTTTAAAATCTATAAAATAATTAAAAATTAATGCTAAAATAAAATAATCATTTTTAATTGAATTGATCATTTTTCAAAATGAAATTACATTCAGCATAAACCTTGTTCATTTCTCCATAGTTTTCCATGTCAGACAGCAAAACAGTCACTTTCACAACTTGAAACAAATAGTGAAGATTTTAAACCATCAAAATAAATAAGTATATTATATACCTACATAGGTATATTAATTTGAAAACTACTTTGAAAAATAATTTAATGAACAATAAAATAAATCTCTATGAACAAAAAGTCTCACTATTTGCAAAGGGAATTCCAGCGTCATTTAGAATGAAACCAATATTATCAAATGCCAATCGAGTTTGATTTGTAATTCCAATAGCCAATTCTCCCTCTTTGTTCATTCCCAAATTACCAGACACATAAACAGTATTTCCAACTTGAACGGCTTGACTAAACATTGATTTTTAACGATAATGCGTGTATTATTTCTTAATTATATTGAAGTAATAATTGTCAAATATTTGATTTTAATAATTTAGCTAATTAACTAAAATAGGGTACCTGAGTGGAAGTGTTGTCCCACAAACTTTATCACATTTAAGCAATTTACGAACCGTTTTTCCCCCTGCTATTGAATTATGAAAAACATAGGGCTATTCAATAAATCGTGTCGTTTGTTAAAATGTAACTCATGGGACGTTATGAGTTGAAATACGACACAATTTATTAAATAGGGCTATATGAAAAACCCCAATGAATTAATGAATAATCATTTACAAATGAAAAAACGAAAAATATATTATAGGATTATATTATAAATTACCATTACTATAAAACGTGGAGCTTGACATTCTAAAATATGTAGATTTTCTTTTTAACTATTACTTTTAGCTTAGTTATTTCAGTATTAATTTAATAAAGTTTTCCAAATTGTTGCTGTTGCAAAACCGAGTTATAAGTATACACCATTAAGAATCAATGCTTTTCCTATTCTCTTATCAAAATGTTATTAAGTTATTACCAAGCCAAATTTTTTATTACTAGAAATGAAGATAAACTTAATCGGACCTTGACTTCTTCAAGAATATTTTTAAATATAAATCTTATGTGATCGTCATGTATAATGTACCTTTCATAATATACATTTACACATTTACAATATAATACAATATAATACACATTTTACATTATATACATTTTAACGACCATACAGGACCATATACCTGTACTTGACCAGCAAAGTATTTACTATTATTTTGTCATAAATCTCATAAGTGTCATAAGAATAAATATTATTACTAATACCTGTACATACACATATATTAATCTTATGTATATTGTTTTAAATTATTTAGTTAACGATACGACAGAGGACAGACAAATAGAAGACAAGAAATTCATTTTAAACCTTTATACCAATTTAGCCAATATTTATTTAATGAGAATAAGTTTTTTTTACAAAATCACATAAGATTTAAATAGTTAAAACTTTCATTTAGTGAATTTGGTCATTTTTGGTTTATTCACTATTATATAATAGTTTAAAATAAATTTATATTAATACATATAATAAATAACCTGTGTTTATCTCTTGAATGATAAAATTAATAACTCACAATTTGATGAATCACAATGTGTGTGATTCATCAAATGTAAAATTGAAGTATAGATTTATGAATCATTAATATTGCTTATTGTAAATTTTAAAAAGATTCGTATACTAGTTTATAATTATTTCATAAAATGAATCATAATACTTATCTTTTGGTTAGTATCTATGATGAGAATGACTCATACATATAAATATTTATGTATGAAAAGATCTTATCATAATGCTTAATAAAACTTGAAACAAGTTGCACTTATAATTAGTATAGTTAAATATGGAAGTGTGTGGTTGTTGAATATTAAAATAATCACTTTTATCTGTAGTTTGTGATAAAAAATATATTTGGTCTCGATACAAGAAGTATAA
>VJMY01001077.1:0-20410 GCA_009869795.1 Neelides sp. FZ-2019 | reverse complement strand
AAGTTAACATCTAGTAATAGTATGAAATTCATTTTTACTGAATACGATTTCCCTAATTATTTACATGTTAGAATTACTGAAGATAATTGTGATTAGTAGGTAGTAATATGCAACTGTGAAACTTAAAAAGACTATTAATGAGCTTCAAACATTTAAAAGTCTTAATTATTACTAGTATTATAGGTGATGATAATAAGTTAATAACTCTCTGAAATAGTAAGCAATTTTAACAAATTAAATAAAATTGCCCTCTGAAGATAATCTAAACTTAATAATGAAAGATTAATTCTAAGTAAAAATAGAATCATTTCACTCTCTTTTGTTGCCTATTTCTATAAATGTCGTTTATTGGAGGAGCGGCATTTGCTTCTTCGTCTTCACTTTCCACATGGTTGTTATTCTGGTTATTGTTATGCTTTCTCTTCGGACCTCGTTTCCTCGGCTCTTTCTCGGGTCTCCCGTCGTCTCCGTGGTCGTTTGAATTCACATTCACAACCCAATGCACTGATTTGGCGAGTTCGAATTGTGAAGGGTCCGTCCCTTCTCCGGTTGCAACAGGAGGAGTTTCGGGTAAATGGAGTCGGTAAAACAAGTCCATGAGGCTGTCAACAGCAACGAATGGACCTTGGTAGAACCCATGAGGAAGGAGGGAATTGAGATGAGCTGCTACAGGCGGCATTGGAAACGTTCCTCCTATAGAATTTTATAATAAAAAGGAGATAGAAATGAAAAATGATATCAAGATTTGATAATCAACTCGAGTATTTGATTATAATAAATGTAGATGTTATGAAAGGCAAGTATATCTTTGGCAAATTCATTAAAATGTAAATAAAAAATATTGACAATTACCTGGAATTGGATGTTCTCCATTATAAGCGTCAACTTTGGGTTTAAAAGGAATCATTTGATTGAAGTCAGGTCGAACGATTTTATCGTCATCCTCGTCTTCCAAGGCGAGAACTTCGGAATTTGAAGGCAAAATCATTTTTCCAGGATTTGACGACGCAGCTAATACTTCACTATATCCTATTGACCTATTTAAAATATTATAAAATAGGTTATCATGTTTTATAATTTAATTTACATTTATATTTTTGGTAATATGATATTTTGTATAAAGATAAAGAATTTGTCAAAATACTTGAGCTCAAATGTTGAGCATGGATAAAGATCGAGGAAACGATATCGGTCGACAATTTGAGCAGCTTCTTTACCCTCGAACTCTTTAATCTGAATAATTAAACAAAGTCGTGAGTAATTATTTGAACTTAATTATATTAAGCAAAACTTTAAAACGTTTTTTATAGGACTTGGAAAAACTATGAGTAACTTAGTCTGGGCGCATAAGATCAAAAAGCAGACCTGGTTTAAGACGACACTTCTCCTTTTTTCAGTTTTAATAATGCTACTCAGATCTCCGATATTTGACTCGAAATCAAGGAACTTGTTCCATAAATCACTTTAAAAACCAAATTATGAATAATTAATTACTCATTTGGCATAATTTTAATTGGGATTTTTTGACAGCGTTGTGCCATGTTCATGTCAAGAGCAAAAGTTCATTTTGGAGGAGAATTAAAGGTACATACATGGATTTTTCAGACGGGATGCTTCCTGAAGTAAGAACTCTTTCGAAGAGAACCCTCGTGTTGTTATCCTCTGAAATATTTGGATAATTAGATAGGAGGAAGGTGGGTGACCTCAACATACCATTCAAGTGCGACAAATAATCAAGGTAACACATGATATATTCTGGGTCATCTGGGAATTTCTTGAGGCCGAGTTCGAAAATCCGGAAGGCAATGTTTTGATCCTTGCTGCAGTAGTACTCCATGAGGCCGGCCGCAACGTAAATGTGATACTTTGACCTAGGATCCTCCCTTGCCTTCTTAAAAATGGCCCGGGCACTCTTTATGCCCTCTGCTCTCCGAGTAAATTTCATATACTGAACATACGCCTACAGAGAACCAGACCATGAAACCCATTCAAATTAAACTTTCATATCCATTGGACTTAAAAATGTTATTTGCGTATAATTGATAGTCATCGCGCCAGAAGGAGAGTTTGCAGTCACTTGCCAAAATACCATATGAGCCTCTTGGAGGAAAAATGCCCCTTTCAATTCATAGCTTATTGGCTGTTCAAAATGACAACATTGGTTTTATAATTTGATTGACCGTTTTCAATGTAAAAGCCAAATGAAGCTAGTTGTGGTTAAAAGGCACATTTTTTCACATGGAGTGATCAAAATGGTATGGCAGTGACTCGAAATTGATAATAATAAAGACAGAGGAACACGAATGATATTTGAAATGAAGTAATCAAAAATGCAGCGAAGGAGGCAGTACTCAGAACTCTGGTATATTTTACTCTTTTGTAACAGGGAGGAAGGAGAGTCGAGGAGAAATTTGCCAAAAGTAACTTTAATTCTGCTTTAATAAGGAGAAATATTTTTCGAGGAGAAACAACAGTAAATATAAATGTGTAGTGTGAAATTGGAGCAGCGAGACTCTTTAGCGACTTATCGAACCAGTAAGGAGACAATTGACATACAAGAGTGGGGTCAATGTCTTCAACGTCCAAGTATTTCTGGTAGATTGTGTGGACTTTCTCGAACTTCATTCTTCCTTCTTCAAAGTCCGCATAGGCGAAGTAGAGAAGCATGTTCTTGTTCAGAACCCCTGAGATTGCTCGTTCATACATATTCGCTGTTTCTTCGTAGAAAGTCTTCGAAGTGACGGAATCCTTCAATGATCATATACTCATTAGAAAACATATTTATATGACGACTATTATTTAAATTGTAATTTAACTTAAATCTATTATACAAAGCTGAAATAAATTAGGTGAAAGACTTTCAACGTAAATTAAACTTTGCATTATAATTTATAATACAAGTAAACATTATTTCATGGATTACCCCTTTTTCTGCCAAGAGCTTCGCTGTTGATTCCAAATATAATGATGCTTCATACCTATATAAACGAGACATTTATTTAAAGCTAGGATACTAAAGTTTCTCAAACATAAGAAAATGTGAAATAAGATCATAATCAATGACTTACCAAACGTCAGGATGATGACTCAAACAGAGAAGACTTTGTTCATAAGCAAACATGACACGCCGTGCTAAAAGAGTTAGATCTTCTGTTCTCAAAGGGTTGTTCTTTTCCCACGCAATGTACTTCTTCCATAAAGCAACCTTTAATCAAATTAAGATATTTATAAATTTCAATTAAATCATGGACTCCCTTATTCACGAAAGCCCCCAAATTATAAAATATTTGATCATATTGATAAATGATAAGCCTTTTCAAAGCTTTACCTGCTTCAACTCGTCAATAGCACCTGTAGGAGGAATTGAAGGGAAATTCCTATTGAGTCCTCTTGTAATTGCTTCATTTTCCTTTGCAACTCTCCTTGCATTCATGTAGTCTCGTGATCTCTCCATTGACATCTTCTCGGCGATAATTGGATTGATACCCTGCTCAAATGCGATATAGTCTTTCCATAGCGTTTCCACGCCTACTAGAGGAGTCATCACGGCTTTTTGGTAAACCTATATTAAAGTTCCAATATTTAGCACATATTTCAAATTGATTGTGACTCATAATTAATTTATGAGAGAAATAAGGAATCTTAATTTTTAACTACCTTTCTCACTGCACTGATCTTTTGATTCTCTGCATATGATCCAACGGCATCAACAGATTTAAGGAAAGCCGCATAATCATTCCAAATGGAAAACGACTGAACATCCATGCCAATCTTATCCAAAGCAAAGTCGTATGATTGTGCCATTTTTTCTCTGAGAATAGTAAATTATATATACATGTTTAACATTATATTAAAAATGGCATTCATTTAGTAATAAGTGTAAGAATAAAAAAGTTAATAAAAAATATCAAGTCGTTCCGTTCATACTTGTATGTAGGTAATGATGCTTTTGATTCTCGGATGTATTGAAGATAAACTCGCCACAAATCGATATTTAACACCTTGATGAGGCATCTTTGGAACAACTGTTAATGTAAATTGTTAAAACTTATGCATCTAAAATGAAGCCTACTTATGTACATGTAATAATCAACCAGATCTGGAATTTGAATTGAAAATGGTAAAGTATTTAAGAGTGAAACTATGATAATCTCGAATGTGCTTAAGATTATTAAACTAATTTAGTCAATGAAATGAAAATGAAGAAGGATTGGAATCGACTGACTAAAATGAAGTTGCTGGAATCAAATTGTACGCATGTAGACGAGTATCAATTTGTAAAGAATTCTTTATTTCCTTTTTTCGACTCTACTTTCTTTCAAACTTGAATTTCCAATTTGTCATTGTAAAAGTAGCTATAGTTGTAAATATTAAAACCAATTCCCAACTTTCTTTTATTTCCAGTCTCATCTCTCATATTTTTTTTATTGCAAAGCACAATATTTTAAATTTAATTAAATTAATTTTAAGTCATAAATATCACAGAATTGTAAATATGTATAATGAAAAATAAATCACAGTTAAATATGTCATATTTAAAGAAAGCTAACATGATCTTGTTCTTACCTTTTCTACCTTGTCGTAATTTCTTGACTTCATCTGAAAATATTGAATCACAAAATTAGGATTTAGAAACAATTCAATCAATAGAAAAGTTAAATAAATAAAAGCTCATCAGAATTTCATATTATCATTCCATATCAATCAATGTAGGTAAGAAAATTGTAAACATCATGTTAAAGCTTAAACTTATAAAATTGTTTAAATTATTTCAATTAATTCATACCTCTTGTTCAATATAAATCTTCCAATATCTTCCGGTTGCAGGGAAAATCTTTACTAATTTTTCGAACAATGGCCTCATTTCATCAATTTTCCTCGTTTGAAGCTCTCGAATCAGAATATTCCAAGCATCGAGGTCGTAAGGGTTCTCATCAGTAGTGACGAACGCCTTCTGAATCCCTTCATTGCTGAAATGCTGTAATTTAAATAATGTATGAAATTATAAAAACGATCTTGAAAATTATAAAAGGCAATGGAAAGTTAAATTTCATCACATTTTCGAATTATCATCCTATCTGAATCAATGTTAGTAAGAATGTTGTAAACATCATTTACAAAGTATTAAAGTATATAGTATATTTGAACAAAACAGTGGCGTCTAATTCCAATCTTCGATCAATACAAGAGTTAAGCAAAGCAAAAAGACTCCAACGCATATGGTTAAGAGTTAAACAAACACATTAAAAGAAGGTCAATCAATATTAAAATAAGAATGAGTAATAAAAATTATTAAATATCATTAATTATCAATTATTAATTATCAAGGTCTTTAACGCATTTAATTGAACCACAATAAAAATTAATATTTAGTCTCAAGTTCAACTAATTGATTCGGGAAGATTGGACTCACTAATTTGATTTTAATAAGGACAAAAATGTAATCTTAATTTAAATAAATAATCTTACCATTTTGACGTCAAATCTCGATCGAGATTTTCCCTTCTTAAAATTTGAGTTCAGTCCGTCCTCGGCCCTCTTGAAAAGTGACGCAAGATCGCAAGAAATGAAACTTGGCTTTCCTCACAGTGCGAAATAATCCTCACGTATTTTTACCTAAACCCCGTATTATTTCTATGGAAAAGCCCTTTGAATTCTTGGAGAATTTAACAAAAATACCCCCATTTATTCCTAACTCCAAAACACAAGATAAATCTTTTAAATATCCCACAACCTTTGTCTTAAAATTACATTAAGAGAAATAAGTAATATGGCTTCTTGGCTAAAAACTAAAACTCTCGAACTCAATTTATAAATAACAAAAGAGGAGGTTGAAACGGCGGCTTTCACCTAACAATTAACCTATTTACGATGTACGTTCTACGTAATACAAACGTGGAAGAATAGTAAGTAATCTAGGAAGAAATCTTGTGTGAATCTGTCTTGGCGGAAGTGAGATGCGGCTTCCGCGTCCAATGACTCAGTCAATTGAACAACGCTCGAAGAAGCAGGCAGGGAGAGGAATATGGTTCCAGCACCCAACAGCCGTGGTCAGATAGTTTCTCCAGCACCCGTTGCTCAGCGCTCCGTGCAAATATCCCCAAATAAAGGCCTATCTCTTAGCCTGGCTCTTAGCCAGAGGGTTTGAAGATCCATCCAACACGAAACCTCCAACTGGACCAACCCTTTAGTTCTTATGGACCAAATGCCGAGAGGTTTCCCATCACTTCCTTCAAGTCACTTGACTCTCTTTTCCCCCTCGTGGGATGCATGGTGAGGGGCGAGGGACGTCTTTCTATCTTTCATCTGTTGGGAGAAGAGATAAAATATTTACACCAAGGTATATAAGAGGCGTATACGAGAGGGGCTCCAATAGAGCTCCATAGGAGAGGAATAGGCATCCCGAGTAGAGTGGGTATTGGAAGGGGGGAGTTGATATCGTAATAGGGAAGATTATAGGGAAAATGTGGTGGTGATGAGGATGAAGGACGAACGGACGGAAGGAAGTACTTTTGTGTACTTCGTTACGGAGGATTTGTTGTGGAGTCCCAACTGGAGATGGAGATGAAGCTTATCGTCTCGTTCATCACATGAAGCAGCTTCTTTTGTTCATCTCCTGGACCACCTCGTCGTCATCATCATCATCCTCCTCACCCACCACCAGACCTCCATCCTCCGATTGTTCCTCCGTCGTGCTCAACTCTTTACCTATTTAATAGATTTACATCCAAGTCAAGAGGAGGAAATTCGTATCTGGGGAGTTTCGCAATATTCTTTCATGTAGACCAGTTGAGTGGAGACATTCCGTCACATCCTTCATTTCACTCTTCGTTTTGATTATTCAACGAGTCTTTTTAGACCAATTTCCTTTCAATTCATAGGATGAGAGAGAGAACTGTGATGTTATAGTTCGTCTAAAAGGGGTTTCATTACAAAATGTTACTTTTTGTATACTATTTTCCCATTCTTTGATTTTTCGTTTTTTAAAGAAATAGAAGAAGACGGCTCTTCGGATCGTCAGTGATAATTTGAAAAGGTATTTACCCCTTTTTGATGTAATAAACTCGATGTAGGTAATATTGCAATAATTGATTGTTTGCTATTCACTGTATCGTTTACACAATACACACACATTTTGCGATTCGTACGGCGGAATATTTTATTATTCGAGATTGAAAATTCTAGTCTTTATCTATGTTTAACGATAAGGATTTATTTATTAATTGATTTAAAAATACATTATTCAGCTTTATGTACACTTTACAAGGTATTTTAAATATGTTTAAAATTTTAAATATGTTGTAAATGAGGATTAATTTTACTAGATTCACATTTCTGAAAAAAGCATCTTAACATCATTACTAAATTACAAAATCACAAAAATTTCTTGTATAAATCGTGGTATTGTATTATACGTTAAAGATTCATTATAATATTAGTTATGTAGCTTTGTCTTTGTGGTAGTTAACATATTATCACAAATTATCTCTTATCAGGATTTTCTTACTCATGACTTTGTATCACAACACTGGGTATTATTAGGTTGGTTTCAATGAAACGCTATGACCAACCTAATATTTTGCATAATAATTTCTCGATATCCGATTATCTTGATTGCCGCAGTATACGTGAACCTTAAAGCCTTAGTTATTATCATATTTTGATATTGATTCATTATCACTTACTAACTAATTACGATAACTTTTAGCCACAACAAAAGATTTCTATCATTAAAAATATACTTTCTGCTGCATTTAAACAATTTGGTAATCTATCTAATTTAAAGATTTCATTGGAATTTATAAATATCGTACCTAATTCATGTAATTGTGTGCGTTCAGAAATTATACAATTTTGTTAGACATTTAAACATTCTAATTCTTGTCTCTTCATTCCATATTATAATTTTAGAACAATATCCTATGCCTTGGCAAATTGGAAATGATCTAGCTAATTTAGGAAGTTGATTGCCGAAATTTCATATTTCTTTTTTGATTTTGACTATATGTGACAGAGCTTTAAATATACTGTCTCAGCTTCGACTGATTAGCCTCCATTATTTTGTTTTAATCTTTAATTCGTTATATATACATGTTGAGTTGCCTCATTCATAGTAATTCATACTTTTTTATTTTATAGGTATGCTTATCCGTATACCTATGCAATTCAATCTTTGGTTATACATAAACTCATAAATATATTAACTTTTAATAATTATTAATATTTGATTCGTATAGTTTGTTTGTATCCTATAAATTATTTATATAATTTTAATAGCCTACTTCTTTTCTGCTTTCATGTTTCAAACAGACTTTCTAATTCCAAAAGTTCTTAAGTTCATAATCCATATTAGATATTATATACAGTTTTGCATTTAATTTATTTAACTAATTTGTCTTCAATCGAAATGTATTAATTTCAAATTACATTTAGTTGAGAATGTTGATGCAAATGTCAACCCAGAATCTTTAATAATTTCAATTTTGTTGAATTTTAGATTCTTCAAAATCAAATCTTTGTGCCCAGAAGAATTTCAAGAAAGTAAGATGGCTTGTGTTGCAGAAGATTTGTCTATGCCCTCCAGCAAGAAACACAAGAAGTTTTCTTCTTCAAAAAGTAATTACACATGTCAATGATTCATTTTTAACTCTATCTTAATCAAATTTACTAATTACTATATAATCTATTTATATATGGAAGATTCTATAAAATTGAAAGCATTATGTTTCTTATTGGTTTAGAAAACTTGGAAAATTCCTTTTATAACCCAAGAAGCAATCCTATGCTGAAGACTGAAATTATTACTCAGATAATGGATATTCAAGAACCTCTCTCTACACTGAAGAATTTACTGCAAAGCCAATTGGGCGTCGACCTGTCCAATTTTCAGATTTGGCTCCAAGATAAATTTAAGGTAAATAACTTACTGAATTTATTTAAAATAAACCCAAGATTTTGACAATCTTCATCATGAATCTCTTTTAAATTTAGATGCAACCGCAAAAATCTCTTGGAGAGCAATGTATTCAGAGCGAAGGGCTTGCTCAAGTCAAGGTGGAACTCAAACAACTTCTCGGAAACAACCGAATCAACATTGTTGATGTGCTAAGACTTCCCGACGAAGAAAGTACGGTGTTTCCATTTTCATATTTTAATTTAAAGACGCAAAAGAAAAAATAGACACATTTCTAAAAATACCTGTGTGTATTAATCATTTTGAATTTATAGTTGAAGACGATGATGACGATAGCCCAGCTGAAGACTTGTCGATTAAAACTTCTGACACACCACCGGCAGAGATTAAAAGTGAAAAAATTCCTTCAAGGTGGACGATATGTGAAAATTTTAACTCACTTTTTCCTATTCCATTTACACCGGGTGAGAAAAGCTTATTAATTATTCTATTATGCTTTGGATTTACTTGAGTTTTAAAACACCGCTAGAATACTCAGCGTATACCAATAAATAAATGCATTTAACTATTAATTATATATTGCAGATCCCATTGATTGGAGTGTAGTTCAAATTCGCCATTGGCTCACTTGGGCTCTGCAGGAATTCAACGTACCTCGTGTGAACGATTCAATGTGGGAGATAGCTGGGAAACAATTGTGCCAAATGTCTATTGAAGAATTTCAGAAGAGAGTCCCTCTGGATCCGCATAACCATTTATGGACGCATATCGAATTGCTCAAGAAGTGCCGCATTTTTGGTAATTTTGTCTTTATGATATACCTACAAACGCATAAATTAAATTAATTTTTTTTAGATATTATACATAAGCTATATTAAATTTTAAGAATAATACATTACTGTTTTGAATTTAGCTGTTATCGACAAATCCCGCAAGCAACCGCCTAAAAGTCTAACTCAGATTAAGCCTTCACAAAACACGATTAGGAAACCGAGAACTTCATCATCATCTTCAACTTCTTCCAGTAATTTATTCTAAACAATTATTTTTTCTGTTTTCTCTTGTGAATTTCTTCTATATCAATCATTAATTTATTTCAGAAGACGGAAATCTCAAAAGACCTTTCATGACCGGCCATAATGGACAGATCCAATTATGGCAATTTTTACTTGAGCTGCTTGGTGACAGAAGGCGAAAAAACGTGATTCAGTGGGTTGGACGAGACGGAGAATTTAAGCTGAATGATCCTGAATTGGTGGCCCAAATGTGGGGCGAAAGAAAAAACAAACCTAAAATGAATTATGAGAAATTGAGCCGAGCACTCCGATACTATTATTCTGAAGCAATGATTGCAAAGGTAATTTAATTTTACTCATTTTTCAAAACAATTTTTGAATTGTGAATTTGTGTTATTGTGTTAACTGTTAAAATATTTGAAATTAGGTACATGGGCGACGGTTTGTGTATAAATTCGTGTGTAACCTAAAAGAGCTCATCGGTTACACTGCAGAAGAACTCATATCTATGGTTGACGAAGATATCCCATTTCAAAACGACTAAATGCTCCACATTCATAATGCACTGACTAAAATGTTTAGAGAATGAATTGCTATTGCTAAATATAAAAATACTATAATGTTCATTCAATATTTGCAAGAATTATTATAAGACAAGATATTTTATAACAATTTCTGATGACAAGAAAAAGATTTATACCGTTAACTAACATAAACATTAAAAGAAATAGATCTATTTATTCCAACAATTCGTATATAATAAGTATTCCAAAATTTCGTCTTTATACCTAACTATGCCTTAACGTGAAAATAATGAAGGTGGTGAAGAAATTGTGAAAATACAGAACATTTCAAATCATATATTTAAATTGTAAAATATTAAGTATAGTCTTTTAATTTACAAACTATCAAAATATATCGACAATGGTTCTTGGGGTGAAAAGATATTGCTATTAGCTATTTTGATTTGTGAAAAGTATATAAAACGAGGGTTATAAAACATATTGCTTTGATATCGCAATTTATCTGGTCAAGTAATTGAGACGTGCCATACCAAATTATACGAAGATATTCATTAGGTGAATGCGCAAATCAAATATGTATACATAGAAGAAATAGAGTAAAACTACTTTAATAATGATATAATTTAGATTGTAATAATTTTAAACCTTAATAGCGATTTGTGAATATAATGTAGTGAGCATAATTTTAAAATATAAGCATTAATGTACAATAACAACTTAGCCATTCTTATTTCAATCAATATTTTCATTAAATTAGGATATGATTTCTAGTACAATTCTTTCAATTACAGTAATGTAACACTTTGACGAGGGGCCATAAAAATATCTATTTTCTTAAATATCTTATGTATGCAATTAAAATAAATTCATTTTAGCATTCAAGAGATTATAATTTACCAAATTACCTTTGTAATTGGTAATATATATCAAACTATAAAATATTAAAGAAATGTTTAATTAATTCATTGAAACAAAATGACAAATGTTAAGTAAGAAAAAACTCATAGATTTATTAATTGTTGGAAGATTTAAAATATCGAATATATTATTATAGTATTTAAGCAATGGAGAATGTATTTGGTAACATAATCTTTATAGATTTTGTGCCTTCTATTCAATAAATATCATTAAAATACTATTAATTATTTTTTGTTTTTAAATTGTTTTAAATTTTTACTAAATAATAGCAAAATTTTAAATGAAGTAGTGATAAAAATAATGAGTAAAATGTCAGATGGAGAGTTAAATGGCCTAGCATAGGTGTTTTCTTGAGCAAACTGTTGATCTTTCTTATGTATAAATATTTACTTGATGGAAAGGGTTATGAACGATGCGAATCAATTATCGAAGTTAATTCATAATTATTTTAATTGTTTTCTTTTCTAAAGTTTTAATAAGAAAAATGATTTATTTTAACAGACGAAGAGATTCGTTTATTAAGAAGCATGTATTCTCTTAAATTGTTTTTGACTTTGAATGATTGATTGTGATATAAAAAAATTCTAATTTGTAGGCATGAAACATTAAATGATGCTAATTACATTAAATTGCTATTAATTATAATTGCCAATTATTTGTTAGGGCGGTAGTTTCAATATTCAATTTATTAGTTTTTACTTCTTATTTCTTCCTACTTAATCTTACTAAATGTTTAATTATTCAACTGCTACACCTTATACAACGGACATTCCATCGAATTCAAGTGTTCTATCTTATTGTTGATATAAATATCCTATTGCTCTTCGCTTTTTCCATATTAGTTAACTGATATATCATTTATTATTTGTTTGAAAGCAAGTTCAGGGTATAAAGGGCTGATAAGAGTTTATTAGTTTTCGAGAATTAAGAAATTAACTATTCTAATATCTGTAATAATATAAATATTACTATGAAATGAGACAAATAAAATGATTAATCATAATAAAAAATACTTTATTCGCAAATATCTACAATACATTCTTCTTTCAATGGTTTTTAAATGATTTCTGTAAGGTACTTATATTAACCTTATAAGTAACTTATATTTTAGATTTATTTTATTTTTATTTGTTAGTACCTGCTCAAAAAATATCAAAAATCAAAAGTGACGATGAAAGATAATAATATATAGACTTTATATACTAATAGCTATTTTTCATACTATTTATATTTATATTGCATTTCATGTGATAATGTCTTATCAGATGAATAAGAATTTAGAACTTAATTTCATACAAGATGCCCCAGAAGAGTTTGCATATAGTGTAATTTTGTCTTGTAATTGTCTATGTCTATAGTGTAATTTTATTCAAAAATATCTAAAGATATTATGCTCGATTTTATTTTTTTTAAAAAGCTTAAATAATATAACCAAAATGATTGTCAATTTCTATTCAAAAGACAATTAAACCAATAACCCTTTAAGCTTATATGTATAAGAATAACCAATGCATGAGAAAAGTCTGAGGAAAATCCGCATTTAGGCCTGAAGCATTTAAAGCCAATGGTTAGCCTTTCAAGCCCTGTCGACACAAGAACCGTGTGTCTAGCCAATCTGTTCGAGCACATGCAGAAAAAAATGCAAAGGAGGAAAGTAGGTCGCGGACGGAGTTAAAATTTTGCCAGCCTCAAGTTCGTATCTAGTGTGGTGTGGTGTGTGTCTGGTATCTCGCAGCGAGACGGGCTTCCCACTGCCATGACCACCAGGACCTCGAGTAATTCTTCCCGAGTCCTTCGTTCGGACAGACGAGCAGCTCGTCCTTCTCACCCACCACGCCCAAACTTGAGTGGCAGAGTGAAAAGAGTCCAGGGAGTTCTCCGTTTTTCCCTAGGTGAGCAAAGGAGTTGAGTTCGTTGACGACGAGTTCGTTCTTCAGAGCAGCTTCTCAGACGATTACTCCTTTGTACACTTGAAAATAGCAGGTGGGGTGTTTCGACTCTCACAGACCGACAGGTTGCCGTGTTTTGCACAACTCCGCTCTTCCCCCATTTTGCCAATATGATATTATTTGCAAATTCTCAAGTCCCGAAGTCTGATCCCCTCTTCGCCTCCTCTTCCATGCTCCATAGACATTGTACGTGCACTCGTTGCTTCCATCCTCTTGCACACACGACTCGACTCATGAGAGTCTTTTCGACTCTACGATATACCTTTGACAAGTTCTTCCTTTCGCGAAAATCTTTTCTCTGTAGTGTGGGAGATTCGCTCTGGCCTCCTTCTCTTGCAAGTTCCTCTTCGTCTGAGCCGACGACGGGCGTTCGTCTCGCAATTTCAAGAGCCTCGAACGTTAATACACGCCTTTCTCAAATATATTGTTCAAGTGGAATAGAATAAATTAATGGACAAATTATAATCCTTTTAATTTTCTTATTGTGATACTTTTTCTCTCAATGTTAAAAGTATTTGTGAATCTCTCTTTGTGCATGCAAGACGTGGAGTTGAATAATGCGTTTGGAAGACTTGGAAGATTCAACATGAAGATATCTCAGGAATAATTTTGTAAAAACCTAAAATTCTATTTTTATTGTGTCGTTTAATTACTAATTAGAATTAGTATATGTGAAGTGAAATGAAAACTTCCAATGTTAGACTCTCTCAATTTTCTCTCTACTAACAAGGTAAGTTTTCATTTCATTAACTAAATAATTGTAATAATATAATTAGAACATAACATTAAGTTAGTATCTAATTAAGTCACGTCATTATTAAGTTAAACTTCATTTGAAAAGCACATTTTATAAAGGTCTTGAAAAATTGAATACATAATCATTAGATTTGTAATTTCCACTCCACAACAAATTGAATTAATGTTTGATAAATTTGAATACAATCTGTAATATATTTATATACTCAGACTTTATTGAGTTTATTAAACCAAAATATAATAGCAATTACAATTTAAAACCATGTCAAGTTTGAAATTTTAGTGTTTTAATCTCATAAACCCATAGTAATAATTAATAATAAAATATCTCCTTCATTCTCAAATCAAAAAGAGAACTTCTATTTCATATGAAGATACACACACAAGTACATGTCCATATTGTTTTTTCATTTGTTTATTTGGCGTTGAGGGTTAGAGAAAACGGATCCTCATGTCTCACTCACACATGCATCAGCTTTTTGAACAGAAATCATTCTGACTGAAGAACCGAGAAACTCCATCCTTCCTCACTTTTCCATGAAGTTTCCGAATCAATAAAACCGTCTGGTGTCTAGACATATTCTACTCTCATTAGCTATCCTTCAATTTCAAATATTTCAAGTTAAATGACCTTCATTATTGAATTCACTTTCTATGTAGTATTGACAACTATTGCTTCTAACAAAGTGTTTAATAAGTAAATTTACTGCACAATTCATATCTTAAATACCTTTTATAGCCAAAAACGTTGTATAATTTTTTCTACTTGAAGAGCAGAAATTTTTGATAGCATTTTGTTTATGTGCTCTATTAATGATTTTAACCATTTCTTAAATTTTTTATATTTATAACTATGTACAATGTCATATACAGATTTAATTATTTTATAATACCAGCCAAAATTGTCTTTTACAATGAATTATATCTACCATTCTAAAATTTCATTTAATGGATTTTTAAAGATCTTTGATTACTAAGGAAATTGTTTGATCTTGTATAAGAATCATATACCAAAAATATAAATATTGAGATTAGAAAGCCTAAAGATTATCTAATTGAAGTACTAATAAATAACTTTTATGATTATATTTCAGTTAATAGAAACTTCCCTAAAACAAAAAGCAAATGTTTTTGTCTAAAACCATGTTCTATAATATGACCTCTCTTTGTCTACTGTAGACATTCACCTATCAAGCTTTATTATATTACAATTATTACATTGATATACGCAACAAAAGAAAGTAAAATTCTTGGATCAATAGTGTCTGGTCTCTGGCCTCTTTCCACTTACCATATACCTAGCTCAGAAAGTTAATATACTTTCCCTTAATACAATGTTGATGTTGAGACCTCCTTCATGAAATATTCAACAAAGTTTAACCATAGAACTTGTAACATAATATATTATGGTTAAACTTCACTAACACCCTGACTAACCTGAACAACTTAAAACGTTTTAATCATTTTAAATCAACACATAAAAGACTAATATTAAAGTAAAATTAAATTATTTCTTATGATTATTTTAATAACTAAATTACAATTATAAAAGTTATTTGAAAATTCCAAAAGGCCTTCAAACTTATCTTATTAAAAGGAACTAATTGGTTTGAGAAACACATGTTGAGATTAGTCTTTCTACATAGAACATAGAATTTGAAATTGAGTGGAGGAGATTGATATTGTGGAAGCAATTGTCAATCTTAGCGAGTGAGAGTTGAGCCCTATTAGCAATTGCATAAAAATATATTGGCTCGGGTTCATTTGGAGTTTCACATTTTAAGAAGGGGTTGTTGAATTGGTTCATCAGACTCCGGGCTGTCCCTGAGCTTCCTCCTGTCACATCGGAGACTTCGCTCTCGTGACATCCTACATTAACGGGAATTGAAGGAGAACAACGTGGAAAGAAACATATGTGAAGTGGAGGTGCAGCCACGAAGTGAGTGAGGACAAACATTTGGCTACTCATCCCAGGGATATGCAGACTCTCCGCCTTTTCCAAATGCTTCACTCTGAATGATAAACTCCTTTATCGCTTTTTCTCTCAATGTTTACTGGAATTACATCAACTTTGTCTAGAGTCTAGACTCTCTTTTTTTTATTCTATTCTCTTCTCGTTCTTTTTACCATCCTGTTCAACCAACAGAGAAATTAGAATTGCAATTCCAAAGAAGTATTTTCAGAAAAGCATTTCTCACTTTCCCACTCAATGCTATGCATTAATCAGTCTGGAAGGATATTAAAAGGATATTAAAAGTTGAGTGGGAACTTCTAAAATGGATTTCGTCCAAGACAAACACAATGAAGGTGGAATTTATTAATTACTTGACGGATTTGTTTTTCTATCAAGATCGTGTTTGAGATTTCATACAAATTGAAGATGTTGATCTGATCTGATTCGGAGAACTTTTGTTTTTTGTATCAAAAGCCTTTGATTTGATCTCAATATTCTGATATGTTTTTCATGTGCATGTGTTTAAGGCATTTTTATGACACCTTCCTTGCTCAGTCACTCGCAAAGAAATCATTAAGGTTAAACCATGTGTGTTGTGACATTACTATAACTATACAAAGGTAGTATAACAAGCGGAGAAAATGAGGCGTGTATAGGGTTTAATTAATATTTCAATGACATTTCAAATAAATATAAGATTCATACTAAAGCATAGCACTTGAAGAGTATTAAATATTCAACGGCTCCGAAAAAGTTTTAATGAAGGATAAACGTTTCCTCTTTACTCGCATTTTATGATTCTCTTTGTTAATTTGAGCCTTCGTATTGGCACCGCAGTTTGCTTTTGTTTAGTCTGTGAACTTCGTTTTCAATTTCCCCTTTGCTTTTAGTGACTATCAAATACCAAATTGTAAATACCACAATGTACTCTCAATTAATATTAATTACAAAAATGATTATGAAAATTGAGTGGATTTCTTAAATTTTTAATAAATATTTTATTTATGCATATGGGCTTAAAATTAATTTCATTGAAAGACCCATCTATCTTATTTGAGTCTTAAATTGCCAATATAACATTGTGTAAACAGAATTTTTAACTTGTAAGGCTTAAAAGAAATATTTGGGTTCCTTTATCATGCCTCCTAAAAATGTATCAACTCATTTCCTTTCCATTTTGTCCAATTGTAAGTCGATGCGGATTTTGAATTCAAAATTCAATAAATCTTTGGAATGGCTATAAGGGATTTACTCTTTGTGTCCTCTGCACATGAAAAATGAGTGAAGAATAAAAATGGAACAAGTAAAGTTGGCTTGCGTGGAGAATGGACGGTCGTAGGGGAATGGAGAGCCTTTGGTTCCCTGAATAACTCGTTACCAGTTTGGGCTCCCAAACAATTGTGTGATTTTTGTTGACCAGGAAGGAGGATAAATGCATAGGCGGGGTGAATAGAGGGAGAGCATTAGGAAAAGAATGCACTCCCTGAATGTGGTTTATTGCCTCCAGTCAAGGGATGAGGGAGAAGAAGACTTCCGCAAAGGACCAGGACTTGGGAGGAAACTCATTTTTGTTAATCGTGTTTTCAACACGAGTCTCCCTGAAAAGACCATAACAATCTTCGGCTTTTTTGAGGAAACTGGCCCATTCTCATGAAGTTTACTTTTCCCTTTGATCCCACAGTGGGCTTGTCCACCTACAAGAGACAAATGGAGATGGCAAGCGACGTCCGAGGAGCTCACATCCCCTGTTCTCACTTATTATCATTAGGCCTGAACTTTGAAATGGAATGTCAAACTTTGGCTCTCGAGTCCCATTACTCATCCTCGACTGAAACCATTTAATGGGTCTTGTAGACAGATACGCTATAGATAGCTTATAGATTGGCTCAGGAAAAAAGCCACGAAGGCCAAGAAAAGATGCGAAAGGAAAGTAGGGATTAATGAGTGTGAACTGATTTCTGGCTGAACGAGTCGAGTCGCCGTCAGCGAGTCTGACTCCTCAACTAATCTCTGTTGTCTCTAACCACGACATGTGAGAGAACACCCTTCCCTTTGCACATTAATTAATATGCCATTGAACCGATTTTTATGAATAAGGAGATCTTGATCAAGATGTCTCGTCTAGGCTCATAATACTTCCATTTTAATAAACGCACGTAGTTCATCTAACCTACGCTTAAGAATATTTATGCTTATAGCAATATATTAGAGTTTATAGTCACACGACCAAATTATTCTTCACTCGCAAGTATCTGTAGATGTAGATTTGAGCATAATTTGAGACTATATAAGAACCGCTGAAGCATTAGATCAAGTTACACTTCCACCTCCGATGAAAAAAACGCTCCTAGTTTGATCTAGAGCCCAATTGAAGTTCATCAATTTCAGATGATGATTCGTAATGGTTTCGGCTCATAGGGTTAACGAGTCTTACTTGTCTCACGGAGGGATCTCCAAACTAATGTCAAGTGGACTTATAAGGAAGGCTTCTTCTCCTACATTTTTCCAAATCTCGTTTCACATGGGCGACATAGGGCTCGCCCCTCCAAAGCAACCTCATTGAATGGAAAGGTTCAACTCTGTTCGGCACCTTAAACGATTCCTAATTGTTCGTCGAAGAGGGCTCGTTCTCAATAGAGATTACTTCTAGCATTAAACCATTGTTTATCCAAAATTCCCCATAAAGTCTGTCATATTCAGAGCTCAATATCGAAGAGCTCTTACATGAGTCCCGCGTTGGTCTTTTTTTCATTTTCTTGTATTATTATACAAGATCTTGAAGGGCGAGTGAGATGAGTTTCGTAATACATTTTGGGTTCTTCCTCTCTTTCCACAAATGTGGGTCATTCGTTCATCTTGACGGTCTAAGGGTTTGGGGGAATTCTTCTATTTTTAGGGCCCTTCGTCTTCCCATTCACTCTCCCTATACTTTCCCTTATAATATGTGAGTGCATATAAGTGATGTTCCTATATATAGCCGGATTCGAACATCCCCTCTTTGGGCCGATTTTTTACTGGCGAAGAGTCTCCTAAAGTTGAAGAAAGGTTCTTGAGACGTTCCTACATAAAACCTAACCCCTCCACCCTCATTTTTACGAACCACCCTCTGAATGTGAGCCTCCAGTTTTTCATCCTTTTCTCTTCTGTCTTAAAATAGAGTTGGTGTTTTCATTTGTGCTCTCACTCTCACGGTTGAAGAGGCCGAGCTTCCTTCACCTTCCTCTAATTCCTTTAATAATCTACTGGTGGTTTTCTTCTCATTTCCTCTTCCTTGCTCATTTCTCCTTCCCTCTTCAGGCTGGACTTGGAGAAAAATCCACGTAGATCTTCATAATCCCATTTGCTCACTGACTCTCCAAATTCCTAAGCACAACTGAACCACCAGTTCCAATAAACCACCTTACTTGTAAATAGTAAATGTAATTCTTACTTTGTGTTTCTCCCTTTCTTTCTCCGAGTGAGTTTATAAAAAAGAATTTCTTTTTAATGTGACTACTTTAGGGTTACTTATCTCAATCAATTGGACCGGAAATTAAGATTAATCAAAGCCTTCGTGGCGGCAGGTAAAGAACGAGTTCCCCAAAGTTCTCTATTCATCTTAACAAGGGGTTCTTAACCTTTTATTTATTTCGAATAATAAATAAAACCTCGAAGTTTTCAATGTGATTTTAACGAAACTTTCCTATTGAAGCCATAAATTGGCTCCATCTTCCTAATAAGGATTTATTGCTTGGCTTTCTAACTTGTAAGATTCAGCTTCTTTATTTCTCCGTCTCAATCTCGCCGACTACTTTATTACACCCTTCTTTTCTTGGCTTCTGATATAGAGCTCATCTCCAGACTCGACTCACCGTATCTTTGAAACTAATGCCGCTCAACTCTTCTTTCTTGTGCTTTCTCACTTTTAAAGCCTTTCTTTCTCACACCCTGGACCTATAAACTTTTATTATTCAATTTTTTAGTTGTGCATGACCAAGTTCATTGCAAGTGCCAGGATTTTTATCAATAGCAAAAATTCCACTGTAAAAAATTGAGTTTATAGATTCAAATTGAACTCATCTCAACTTCCTTAACTCATCCATCATTAATTGTTTAATTCTTTTTTCTTTTTGTCAGTACAAAGCAAAGTATTGTATAAGCTCAAGCCTAGCGTCTAATGGCCGGTTGTACCAACAAGAATTAGCTAAACCTCGGAGTAAATACCACGTGACTTAAAATTCTCGGAGTAAATCTCGGAACAAATTTATACCTAGCAAGGAGGTGGTTATAAATTTTAATCCCGGATTAGTGAAAGGAAGAGTGAACCAAATTGGTTTGAACTCAAAAATTAGTTAACTACCTTTAAATTGAGAAATTAATTTAAAGGTAGTCACGTGGTT
>VJMY01001076.1:0-20469 GCA_009869795.1 Neelides sp. FZ-2019 | reverse complement strand
TGGTAAAGGAAACTTTACTCCTGATTCATATTACATTTTAGACAAAAATACATATACTAATTATTATGAAAATGAAATAAATTTTAATTATCCAGATGAATATTATATTGTTAAGCAAATCAAATTGGAAGAAAGATATTTAACAAGAGCCCACATTATTTTTGAAAAAATTTCTCAAATAAATGTTGCTATTGAAATTGTTTTTCACAATCTAATTGCGTCTGGGATTTACAAAATGTGGGAAGAGACTTTTAAAATTAATTTTTACTTGCCTAATAAAAACTCATATAAAAGACGTTACAAAAAAATGAAAAAGTTTTTTCGGGAAAGATACGACAAAATTAATACATATAGGAGTTCATTTACTCCAAAATACTCATATAATCCACAAGTATTGAAAATAAGAAAGATTTTACCCTTTTTGAATATCACATTTTATTTATTATTGATTTCAAAATTAACACTTATAATTGAAATTTTTATTTTCAAGTTCTGGAAATCAAATAGCTTGATAATTAAAATTATTTTTAAGTTTCTATTTAAGTACACCTGTCGTAAATATAGTGTTGTAAAAATACTTACCTAATGTAACATTAGTAAAACTAAATATGCTTTTATATAACATATAATCCACAAGTATTGAAAATAAGAAAGATTTTACCCTTTTTGAATATCACATTTATCATTGGCCATAAAGGAGGAAAACAGCTTGTTCATGAAGGATTCATTTACGTTAAGGACCGCTTTTATAAAGAATCAATATACTGGAAGTGCATCAAGTTTAATGATTCTTGCTTGAGTCGCTGTAAAACAACAAATACTCATGAAGACATCGGAAAATTAAATGCTACAACTTTTTAATGATCACAATCACGCCGCTGATTCAGCTGAAGTTGATAAAAGCAAATCTGGCCCTAATCTCGAATATATATGTGGAATGATAGTCTTCTTTCGTCTCAACCGGCAATTTCATATTTTCACTCTCCAAAATGTGCGAGACAGTCAGTCAAATTCAGAGTGAGAAAGTGAAACTGTTATTATAATAAACAATTAATATTTATTAGTACAAAAAATTAACTAAAGTTTATATTAAAATGAAACATTTATTTGACATAATTAGTCAGGAGTCACCTTCGTCAATTGCCATTATTTACGATGATGGAAAAGATATCAGGAGTGTGAATTACGAAGAGATTCTTCAACTATCGCAAATAATTGAGAATCTCATTCCAATTAACTCTGGTCTTATTGCTGTTAATGTTCCTAAAGACGAACTATATCCTTCCATCATAATTGGGTAAAACTATTTATCTTGTTCATTTAACTCTAATTGATGATTTAATTTAAAAAGTAAGTTATATTATAATTAATAAGTAGCATAACTAATTTAACATATCAACTAATTTATATATTTACCTATTTAAGAATAATGAAATCTGGTTGTGGATTCTTCAATACTTCAACATCGTCATCATTATCAGATCTTCTTAAAAGGGTTCCTATTAATTTCTTCATCGTTGAGAAACAGACAAATACAGAGTTAAAATGTGAAGTCGAAATAACTGAATTCCAATTTAAATCAAAACAATACGTTCTCATTGATTTAAGGAATAGACGAAAGATAAATTTAGATCAATTCTCTCCATTCAAATACGCTTATATGATTGAAACTTCTGGAACAACAAAAGAAGAAAAGAAACTCGTCCTCGTCCCTCATGCTGCGATTGTTCCGAATATCACCGATTTCATTAAAATTCTTGAATTGTCAACAGACGACGTGAGTCTTGGTGCTTCTCCTTTATCCTTTGATCCTCACATCGTGGATTTATTCGCAACTTTGGGCGCCGGCGGAAAATTAATTTATGTCCCATCGTCTCTTCTTCTTTCACCACCTTGGATGGAAAGGTTGTGGAAATTCCATTCGATCACGTCAGCTCAATTGACTCCTTCGGTCTTCAAGTCATTTGGTGTGAAAGTCATTAGAAAAATTCTTGGAGAAGAAACAACCAAGAGGATTGTTTTTGGCGGTGAGCCGTGCATTGACAAATGCGATTTAATAACTTATATTCCAAATACTAGAAAATCTTCATTTGATTTTTATAATGTTTACGGAATTACTGAAGTGTCATGTTGGGCTTCAATTGAAAAAATTGACTTGAATTTACCAAATGAGCCGATTTCCCTTGGAGTGAATTTGTCCCAAACCGAGTTGCTCTTGAATGACAATGGAAATATTTTAATAAGTAATTTAAAGTTTTAAGACATTAATTCATATAAATTTATAACACAAATAGGATAATTTGGTCATTTTAATAAATGATTATTTATTTATTTTATTTTCAGAATCGAAGGAGAGAAAGTGTGCAATAATTGGAGAGCCAGATACTACTATTTTTAATACGGGAGATTTAGGAAGAATTGTAAATGGAAAGTTTTTTTATGAAGGAAGAGAAGATCGAATGATCAAATGGAGAGGATCCAAATTAAATTTATGCACATTGCAAAATTGTGTGATTTCCACGGGGCATTTTAGCTTTGTTTATGCTTATGTGGACAATTCTTTAATTTTAGTGCTCAAACGGAAAGAGACTCAAAATTCCCGTTTCCTCTCTTGTAAGTACTTCATGACATAATGACAGAATTGAGAAAAAAGTTTCTAAAATGTATTTAATTCAATAATTCTACTTTATTAAATATTGCAATCTAAAAACAAATTCCTTGTTAATTTTTTTAGCGAAATCACTTTTATCGTATTTGCGACAAAGAGTCTCGCCAAATTCAATTCCAAATAGAATTCATTACATTCATGGACAACTACCGCTTACATTGAATGGTAAAGTGGATTTAAGGAAAATTAAACTTGATTTTAGCTCATCTGAAATGCAAGAGGTTAGTGACCGAGTGTAATAAAACTGTAACAGTAAATAGAATTTACCATTTAAGATTAAATAAATATTTAATTTTATATGTATATTTAATTTTCCAAAAGTTTTTTATTTTGTACTATTCGAATTTATCAATTTAACTTTTATTACATTTGTTTATATTGTTTTAGATTAGAGAAGAATTGGATGAAAAAACTATCAAAAAACTATTAAAAGACATTTGGTCAAAAGGACTTTCAGTTTCATTAAATCTGATCGACTCAAATTCGAATTTTCTAGAGCTCGGTGGAGATTCAATTAAAGCTCGTCATATTTTGGAAGATTTGTTCATTTCTCTTAATCTTTTTGGAACCAAAGTTCATTATGAGAATGAAGCTACAATTCTTCAAGGAATTTTCACTAAACATTTTTCTTGGCTTGTCAGCTGGATATTTCAGAATATTTCTACATCAATTATTTTATCCCAAGGAGAAATTAAAAAAGGGAATTTGAAAAGAAATTTGCCAATAGAATTTCACGACGCACCAATTTCTCCTTCACCTTGCAAATTTTTAAAAAAGCGAAGAAAAAGTCCCAAAGAGTCTCTTGTCCTTTGCGAAGAAAATGTTAAAAGAGAAGAATCAAATTTTGAAGAATTGTTTACAAATATTGAAGTCGCAGAATGTTGGGATTATTTTCTTGGAATGTGCGTTGATGCTTCGCCTACAATTGCCTGTAAAAGTAAGTTGATCCTTTTTAACTCTATACTTAAACTTTAAAGATCATCAGTTCATCAGTAATTTTAGCATAATTATCTGCATTTATGAAAATCACTTTCATTCATAAGAATCGTATCTTTCATAACTAAGGAATTATTCCTACTTGTTTTCTTATGTTTTACCTCAAAAGTCAAACTAAAATAGTTTTTATCAGCCAAATAAGAGTTATTGTTAAGTATTTTTTGTAATTTTTTGAAAGGCTTAATTTTTATAAGTTGCCATTTTTATATGTTACTGTCAAAGCACTTGGGGTTGACGTCAACGGAGAAGAATTGGGAGTTATATAAGGATTTTTATCCAATTGGACTTTCTTGGCTATTTACTATTTCTTTGTCACTACGATCATCAGCTTATTCCTGAGAATAATTTAGGATTCTTGGGCTCATCTCCTTTTCCATATTATTCGCCCGTGTTTATCAGGATTGGACAATGGGATCGGTATTGTGTTTTTCATAAATAATCACTGTAGTTATGCATCAATTAATTTAATATTAAATCATTTTGTCAATTTTAATTGTTGGTTAAATTATAATTATAATGTTTATTGAAATAACGTTTGCTCAGAATGTCTTTGGGGAATGCTCATTGGTGACTTTGAAAGGAATGGATATCATAACAGTATTGAAAGATCTATGGGCATCACGTTTTTCATTAATGATTCTTTAGATTCATTTTGATAAAATATAAAATCTAATTCTTATAATCATTTTATAATTTAAAAATCTAGACTTTTCATTCTCTTTAATGTAATAATTAAATATTTTTAAAGGATGGCGTACTAGGGACAATAATTGAATATGAATGGGTAGAAGCCGATGGAACTAAAAAATTAATTAGTCTTTAACATGATTCTATAAATTGCTATTATTAGCTAACAGTTAAATTATCTAAATGAAATAAAACCATAATTAATTTTCCATCTCTTTCTCTTTATTCAATTAAAAGCATTGAGTAATATACAGTTAATATCAGTTAATTATAAAGGAAAAGCTGGGTTATTAACTCTTAATATAAATTATTATAATGATTCTAATCATAGTTCGTTACATCTTTGGCGATATTTTAAAATTGTTTTTGTTTTTAAGATTCAAGTCTTTTTGGCGAAGTTTGTTTGATTGGCTCTCAAGGCGGTTCTTTAATCGCTTTGAATCTCACAACTTTAAAAGAAAGTTTTAATTTGGAGGAAAGCATTTTATGGAGGCTCGAATTTGGAGAAAGGATCGAAGGAGAAGTTGCAATCTCAAATGATCAATTTACTGTTTTTATGGGTAATTTTTTAATGAATCATTTTTCAAAATATTTATCAAACTTTTTACTCACATACTTCTCATATGAAAATGTTCGCACAATTTTGCCACGATTCTTAGAATTAATATATGCTTATAACATTGTTAAAGTTAAACTTGTTTTTATTGTTTTTTGATTTATTTAAGGATTGGGAAATGGGAAATTAATTGCTCTCAATTTTCTCACCGGTAAAAAAATATGGGAATATGAAACTTCTGGGCCAATTCGATCCTCACCCCAAATTTCATTTGATGGAAAAATTTTATATTTTTCAAACAGCGCCAATTCAATATTTGCACTATCGACTCAAGTAAGATATATATATATATATATATATATATATAACTTTAAAAATCATCATTTTAAATCTCGTTTATTTAAAATTCAATGTTTGTTTTTTAGAACGGAAGAAAATTATGGGAGAAACAAGAAAATGGAATTTCTACAATTTCTCCACTTGTTTCTTCACAATCTTTGTTTTACATCCGAGAAGGGAAAACACTTTTATCTGTGGATCGACGCAACGGAGAATTTACTAAATGGAAAACTACTTTAACTTCAGTATTAACGCCACCGTCTTTAATGAAATTAAATGGAATTGAAATAATTGGTTTTGGAACTCGAGAAGGAAAATATGAAACCCATAATGTTCAAACGGGATTGCCGGTTAGTAATTTTAAGATGTTAGAACTTATATTCACATTTTTAATAATTTAATTAGGTTTTTCAGAACAAAAGAATCTATTAACTAAATAATATTATTCTATATTTGCATGTAGTTTTGGACATTTGACTGTAAAGATGAAGGTGAATACAAAAGAGGAACATTTCACAAATGCGAATCCAACCAGTTTTTGCTTTTACCTAAAGGAAAAAATTTAAATGTTTTAAATCCCATTAACGGAAAAATCTTATGGAAATGGACAGGAGAAAGTGAAGTGAATTCAATTTCATCAATTGCTCACATAGGAAATGAATGTTGCGGGGTTGTGGGGGAAAGATCGGGAATTGTGTGGCTTCTCCCTTTGCTAACTTCCCTCAGCCCAAAGTGCCTCCGGAACCAAAAGATGAAAGATTTTAATTTCTCATCTCCTGTTCTTTCTTCCGACATCGTAACGTTCGGCGGGCGAGATAACTCACTTCATATTCTTCTCTTGAACACTGATTAAACTTTAAACTGACTCATGCTCAATGCTTAAATTCAAGGCTAATTGTGATATTCTAAAAATATAAATATTAATTGCTCATTTTTTAAAGCAATTTAGTCAATAAAGTCACATAATAAATTTTAATCTTATTAAAAAATTGTATTTATTAAATTGAAAAGTAGTTTGCTTTTTAAAATTCACTTTTTATTGTTTATAATTTATTTCCGAAATTTATAGTTTACTTTGAAAAAACCATATGTCAATTAAGGTGATCTTACATATGACCCTGTAATTATGATCTTTCATGTCTTATTAGACTCATTACCGTGGTTTAAATTTTAAATTCATAGTGTGTAAAAGGGGTGTGCGTGAAGTTGAAAGTGGGAGTCCTTGAAACTGGCAAACTTGATTTCATTAAACCTTTTATGTGAATGTTGGACTGGACAATAAAATTTTGACTCCTAGAACTCCATTAGCTACAAGTACACCTATAAAAACTCGTAAATGTATGCTGTGTTCAAATTATGCATGCTATCGTGGTTTAATACCAAGAAAAGGCTCATGGGAAAATCATTGAGAGTTCCACGTTATGTTAATTAGATATAAAGGTTTTTTCTATTCATACATTTGTTATACTATTCATGCATATTCTCCATTTAAAGAAGTACTGACACACTTGATAGCAATTTAAACAATAGCAGGGTTTGTTAGTGATAACATATTATTAATTCATGTGTAAATACATTTGCTTGTACATTCCATTTTGTTCATTGTGTACATTGACCGTAGTATTAAAGTGTCTGATTGATACATTCGCTGTTTATTCTTCCAACTAGTGTATATACCTAGCTGTACAATATAGTATTTACTATGAAATATAATTCTCTTACGCTCATACTCTCATAGATTACATAAATAGTATTTACTAAAAGCATATAAAACATTTTATTTACAAGAGTTGTATCTTATCTTAATAAAAACCATAAAGCATGGAAGTCCTTATCAAAATCTGCCTAACTAAATGGTGAACATAAGGACCTTAGGACATTTGATTCACAGTCTTCATTCAGAAGTCCAAGAATCAACACATAATTTCCGAAAATTTTAATTATTTTTAATAAAAATGCTATTGACACGTCAATTAAATAGGCTTTTGAAGCTCCGGTATTTGAAGAAAAGGAATTTATTTCGAAGCTTCTCAGCTAAATCCGAAAAAGAGGTAATTTCTCACCATTTTGTAATAAATACTTTTGAAATGTTCATAATGTTTAAATACAAATAATTATTGTAGAGCTTGTGGGTTCATTCGCCGTATCCACCTGTGCCTTTGGTGTACGACGCGACAATTTCCGAATTCCTAACTCAAAGCATGGGAGATTGGGAGAATGCGATTGCTTTTGAAGATGCGATCACTGGAGAAGCAATTTCTCACTCTCAAGTATATAAAAATGGAAAAGGTATAAAATAAATTTTTTTGATTGTTGATAAATAAAAAGACTAATTTAAAATAAATGAATTTAACTATCATCAATTTTAACATATGTAGGTATATAGTAAAATTACTGATATTTAATGTATATTATCGTATGAAGAACTATGATGAAAACTTTTCATTTTTGAAGGTTTCGGTGCGGCTTTATTGAAAATGGGATTAAAAAGGGGGGACCACGTTGCTATTGTTTTGCCCAATTGCATTGAGTTTTCGAGCATCCTTTTAGGCATCTGGAATGCTGGGCTTGTTGGTTTGTTTATAATTCAACCATTGTTTATAAGATAATTTAAATGATTTAAAAAATGTAGATTTGATAATCCTGGTTTTTCTCATTTCAGCTAGTCCAGTCAACCCGGCTTATACGAACGGTGAGTCGTGGTTTTTACTTAAATTTTGCACGAATCAATGATTAGTATTCCCAGTAACACGCGATTATTTTAATTTATTACTGATATGAAAAAATGTTATATTTTAACATGAAAATGATAACATTATAAAATGTCAAACACTTATGATTTGAATTTTGATGATTAAATTTAATGTGAACCTAACATTATTTGAAAGTCTAAACCAAGATATAAAATTGTAGGTCGTAAAATAATAACAATTGTAATCTAATCCACACAAGTTATTTCACTAATATTGTATTCAGTTTCATTTATAAATTTGGTATAATAGTTTTTAGATCAGAACAATTCAATGGTTTAAATGAAGCACGCGAGACTGATAGGAAAAGAGTTGTTGACTTTTAATCATTTCCATATTAAAAACAAGTACTTTCTATAAATACTTTTTGCAATTCTTTGAGAGGTAACTTTCAGTCAATGATGCCTGTTTTAAATTAATCACTCAAAAAATTGGATTTTGCCCTTTTAATTCTTGATTATACATAATTAACATAATAAAATACATTTATGCTCATATTATATACTAAATTCAAAAATTAGAAATGAAGCTCAATCAGTATAGAAACAATATCTTTTTATTTTTTATCATGCCGACCTTTGCACAGATCTCGAGCAATTTCTTTTTTTTTACATTATCGCAATAAGTTTATTTTGAATACGCACAAATTGATTAGCGTGACAAGTAAACATACGCGAGTTCATGTATCCTTTCATGTCTATGATTTCGGCTCAAATCAGCAATAAATGCACAAAATGTCAAAATGCAATTCAAATCCTTGTTTTATAAACAATCCATTTGTTATCATTTCTTATTCATTTCTTATTATGGGCTTATTCGCATTTGTAACATTTAGAAATTCGTAAATAATAAATATCTTGTTTTTTATAGTTGAAATTCAACGTCAACTCAAGTCATCTAATTCTGTTTGCGCTGTGACGATTCCGCATTTCCTTAACGCTGGTACTATTTGAACAAAATTAAATGATGATGAATTAATTGGTAAGATTATGATGAATTCTTTCTCTAATCTTTAGTGAGAGAAACGAAATCGGAATTCCCAAACTTGAAGCATACTGTGGTAGTTGGTGAGCCACACGAAGGATGCCACACTTATGTGAGTTCATATTTTTCAAAAACAAAATTTTTTAATTACTTATATTACTTATATAACATTATCTGCAATAATCTGCATAGATTGAACCTTCTTCTAAATTTTAGTTAATCGAATTTTTTACCATCGATTCGATCTAATACTTTTAAAGGTTTTATTCAATATAATAATTTTTCATTTTTTCTATGATCGACACCATTAGTCAGAAATGGTTAAAGCAGATTTCTCCTCGGTGACTTTCATGAAAGGGAGAGATATCAATCCAGTCGAAGAACTTGCGCTTCTACCTTATAGTTCTGGGACAACTGGTCCACCAAAAGGTTCTAAATTAATTTTTCGGTCTTTAGAATGTCTACCTGCATTTTAATAATTTAAAATTCTTAATTTTTTTAAAAATACTTAGGTGTAATGTTGACACACAACAACATGTGCGTGAATTTAAATCAAGCGACTCAAGAAGGATTAATGCTTGGGAAGAAATTCACTGCAGGGAATGAGCAAGAAAGATTTTTAGGCCTTTTGCCGTTCTTTCATTCCTATGGCTTGTGCACTCTCATCATATTGAATCTCTTTTGGGGAGCCAAAACTTTAGTTTTACCCAAATTTGATCCTCAAACTTTTTTAAATGCCGTTCGATATCACAAGGTAAACTACCATAAAGCTAATTAGTCTTGAATGAAATAATCAGCTAAATAATTTAATGATCAATTAGCCAACCACGATGCATTTGGTTACGCCAATTCTGAACTTGATGGTCAACAGTGCTGATTACACCAAGAAAGAGGTGAGCGTTATATAGCGCTATATACTTAATTAAGATAATCTTTAAAGCGATCTTTATTATTTTGTATTTTAAAATTTATTTTCACTTGTATTTGTAGTTTGAATCAGTTCACACAATAATGGGAGCTGCAGCTCCAATTGGTCAAATGTTGATTAATCGAATGTTAGAGAAAACAGAAAAAGAAGTATTTTTCCAAGAAGGATATGGAATGACTGGTTAGCATGAGTTCTAACATTTTAATTAACATTTATTATACCAATTGAATAATTATAGTAATTGTACTTATACTACGAATTAAGAATAACTGCAAGATTGGTTGGTTTAGTCAATTATTGCATTATTATTAAACTATATGTACTAGCTATATTTTATACAATGGGTTTCATTTTAGAACTTTCACCCGTATCTCATGTATTGCATCCGAAAAATGGAAAAACGAAAACTGGTTCGTGTGGAGCACCAGTTTCATCAACCAGTGTTAAAGTGTAATGAATAATTGCATTCATATTTATAGTTCTTTAACTTAATAATTTTCATTGGAAATCATAGTGTTGACATTGGGACAGGAATTACTCTTGGGCCGAATGAAAACGGAGAAGTTTGTATCAAAGGGTGAGCAATTTTTTATAATGGAATAAATTGATCGATTTTAATACTTTGAACTGTTAATACTAGTAACTAATAATTGATTTTTAAAATTATTTCATATTTATTCCTTTGGCGTTAATATGGAAAACTTTTTCTTTGGGATACAGTCCTCAGGTATTTGACTAATTATAATATACAATCAATTATACCATTGAATAATTATAATGCTAGGTATATACAAGCTAAATATGTAAGAATAATAAACTGAAAGATTGGTTGGTTTATTCAACCATTGCATTATTAAAATGAATTATTATTTATAATGAAAGGTGATGAAAGGATATTACAACAATGAAAAAGCAACTGCTGAAACTATTAAACCTGACGGCTGGCTTTATACGGGAGATATAGGTATTTAATTATTTCAAATAATTCTAATTAAATTGAATAAAATAATGCATTTGTTTATTTACAACAAAAATCATCATTATAGGATACAATGATGACGATGGTCATTGTTATATTGTTGATAGGCTCAAAGAACTAATTAAGGTACTGAAAACAATTTAAATTTCTCATATATCAAATAATATCAATAAAATAAAAATAAAGCTTTTATTTTTTTCAGGTGAAAGGATTCCAAGTACGTGAGATTAATAATTATTTTGATTAACAAACTTTATTTGGAAATGTGATGACATCATCACATTTCCTTGTTATCTAACATTTTAATCATGGCATGATTTGAATTTGACAGGTTGCTCCTTCTGAATTGGAAGATATCCTGAGGAAACATCCTTCTGTGAGTGACGTTGCTGTAATTGGAGTTCCTCATCAAGAATACGGTAATAAACTTACGAAATTAATCAAACTCAAGTTTAAGTAATTTTTTGAAATTGTAAAATCACAAAGGAAAATTTTAACGAGAAAATTCCTTGTTCAGGTGAAGCTCCTCGTGCTTATCTAGTTAAGAAAAAACAAACATTGGATTCGAACGACATTAATGAATATTTAAAGGACAAAGTCACGTCTTTCAAGTTTCTTCGAGGCGGAATCGGTAATATGCGAATGATTCATGTTATTATGTTAACTTAAGATTTTTCATAGAATTAATTTTCCAATTCACATAAGTTATTAAGCTGCTTATAAATTTAAACTTAAAATTTTAATGCAGAATTTGTGGACGCGATTCCAAAAGCTCCTTCGGGTAAAATCCTTCGTCGAGTCCTATCAACGGATTATAAAGAAAAAAATGGGATTTCAACATGAATCTTTCTATATTTCTTAAACTTTAAAAGTAAAAATTAATTTTCGTTTTGCTATAATTTAGTTATATTTTCATTAATTTGTTATTTTTAAACTTCAGTTCAAACTATAACACTATAGTTTATTTTTTAACAAACGTGAAAAGTTTATATTGATTAATTTATAATAATTAAAACCTGATATTGTTTATTATTATATATATTGATCTTGTAGTATACAGCAGAGACATGGTCATTAATAAATAACACTTGAATCAAAATACACTCACTTTTATTAAAGTTTAGAAAAAGAAAGGAGATTGATCTATGGTTGAGAACCGAGGTGCCGAGAGTGTTAAGGATCCATTTTGAAAAGAAAATTGTGAGAGGATTAAATCAACACTTTGACACCAGTTGATTGGATTGAGTTTCAATTTTGAGACTGTTTTCTCCTTCCTATTTAGTTTATAGAAAAATCAATATATTGATCTTATAAGCTAAATATAAAGTACATCAGCTCATACAAAAACCATAGAAATCTTTCTGCATGAGGACTTTTGCACAGACTTCATAAAATTTCATTTTAAAGTTTCCGGCTGGTTTCAAGACCTCGAGTCAATGGAATATATATTTTATATATTCACATAATAAAAAATGAATAGTGAATACCGCAGCGTTTCATCAAATTGAGGCGAAGTGAGTCTAAAATGGAATTTAATGAGCGAAATCCATACGACTTCAAAGGAAATGGGAAATGCTAGGTATAAGTAAAGTATATTTGAAAGTTTCAATGCGCAAAACAGAATATTTATCTCTTACATATGATCATATATGAACTTATGTTAAGTGTTATGTTTATGCTAAGAACGAGAACAAGGAAAATGAGATTTATTTTTCATTATTAATTTAATAACAATTTTATAAAACACAATAAAATAAAATACAATAAAAAACAAATTAAAAATTTTCTAATTTACTATATATAATATAGGGAGACAGTAATTATAATTGCATATTTTTTCTTTTTGAAAAAGCTTAAAAAGCTGTGTACAAAACTTTGGATATCAATTTTCATTGTCAGTATCAAATTTCTCCACATTCATTAAATATAATCTTCAATTCTTTTAGAAATAAAATACTGTTAAATATGAAAGAGCTTATGAAAAATAACCATCAAAATTTTTATCCGACCAAAATTTTCCAAAATCAAATATGAATTTTATAAGATTATATTGATGGGTTTGGCTTATATGACGGTTAGCGCTTATGTTAATATTTAGTTTTATTTGATAATATTTAAATTGGTATATGGCAGTGGGAATGAGAAGCTCAATTAAATAAAAATTCGCTTGTCCCAGCTTTCTTAAACTCCCTAGTCAATTACTTTGAAAATGTTAAATACACATGCATTATACATTTAATTACTGGAGTCTAATTTAATTATAAAGATAATTTATTCAACAATTAATTTCTCAAATAAAAGCAATTAACTATACATACCTATACAAAGAACTCCACTAACATACTTTTTAACTATTAAGGATTTTATGCTGATATTCATACATCCTAAAGCCGTTCTTTTTATTAATGGATTAAAATATAAAATAAAATAAATTATTAATTAATTTTATTTTATATTTCGGTTAACTACATAAACCGAACGACGTTTTCTTAAACGTTAAGGTTTAAGAAAAAGGCTCCTTGGATTTTATGCTATTCATAAGCCTTGATTCTCCAGTAATTGTCGTCTCAATGCTAAGTTCAATGTATTATTGAAGATGAGCTCCTTGGTCGGGTTGACAAAATTTTGCATTTATTTGCAAGATTCCCATTTTGGGGTTTCAGACTTTGTGGTAATGATGAACATGAACACTTGTATGCTTATATTTTATACAAAATTCGTATCGACAAGTTGTTTTATAAATATGATTCACTGTGTTAAATCTCTTAAATAAAGCTCATTGGAACTTTTTTCATCCCAAGTCAATATTTTACATGGGTGCTGCTTAACGTTTCTGTTTGTTCATTTATGGTAAAATGAGTTTGATTTGCATAATTAAACTTCCAATGTGCTCAACAATGTTTATTAGTGAATGCAGTGTTCACTTTTCATTAAAGAAGCTTATGAGAAATTTGGTGAGGAAGTCGCGGCCTGGGGCATTTCATATAAATTTGTTCAACAATATAATAGGGAGATTAATTATGACATTACAAACTTTGCAACTTGCTATATATATGAATTCCTATCCTAATCCCAAATACAGCAATATTATTGTATTGGTGGAGGAGGGGAACTTGTGGGCTGCGTGGATTGTGGGAAATATGCATAAACTCATATAGAAGAGAAACAGCTCCTTCTGACATTACAAGAGAGGAGGAAAAAAAGTACGAGGTTAACTCGTCGTTAACCTTACTTCTCGCTGTAGTATAGACTCGAAGCTCACCAGCAGCGGATTATTTTATTTTATTATTCGCGAATCTCAGTCCGTGGATATTAAAATTGCGGAGGTTACGGAGGAAGAGGGGATTATAATTCTCTCAGTCAAATTGACTCTCGAGGGTCTTTTGGATGGAGTCGGAACTTCAAACGACTGCTCGCATCCTTATTATTATTTTCATCTGAGTCTGACAGTTGGGGGAGTCCCGAAGAGCCGTCGAGAGAATCACAATACTCTTCGTTAGAGCCAACATGGGTGAGGAGTTCTGGATCGAGCGGAGAGTCAAGGAGAGGGATTTCTTCACCGACTATAAAATTGGACCAATTATGGGAAAGTAAGACATTTCATCATTTCCTGTCTAATTCAACTCAAATCTCTATTATTTATTATATGCTTGGACTTTTATTTCAATCATTTTAAATTCTTTTCTTAAATTTTCCAACTTCTATATATCAATATAACGTTAAGTCAAATAACGTCCAAGTTCGTTCAACGTTCGCTCAACGTTCAATCCAGGATCAAATGCTAAATTTGCATACAATAGGGTTTTTTGCTCTAAAATATATAGTTTTTATAAGTAATTATAAGTATATTACTTGATCTTAGTCTTATTAAGTCTTATTTCTTAATGATATGCATGTAAAGTTATGTTTTTCTTATATAGGCTCTAAATATAAGTAATTATAAGATCTTGGAGTTATACATAATCGAGGAACACTACTGATATGTGTTATGTATATTGAGTTTCATTTTTATAAATTAAATATTCTTGTGTAAAGGTATTTTTTATCTCTTCTACCTTGGGAAGTTGGAATAACCCACAACTTTTTTTCTTTTATATAAACTATCTAGCCATTTTTAATTATATTTCTGGTTATCGAATATTAAATTAGCTATTAACTCAGACTATTATATTAATCAAATATTTTCCGGATGTTCCTATCTTGCAAACCTTTATAAGGGATTTAGATAAAAGGAATTATATTGGATATAAGAGCGATCGCTATGAAAGTCAGAAATGTGAATAAATAAGGAAAGAAGGAATTTAATTGAATATTGGTGTGGAAGTTCTAAGGCTGAGCTGATAGGAGACCTCATATGTAAATTTCAATGTAAATGCACCATTTACTTAAATTTTAAACCCATCTTAACATAATTTAATATATAATTTATTCTGTTGAACGAAACAAGGATGTTAAAAGTATAATTTTTAGTTATTTAATTAATATTAATCACAACTTGCTAAAGATATTGTTCATGTGAGAGCTTTTGTGTCGTTTATTAATTATGTCGAGTTTAATAAAGAAGCTCGCCTTGTTGGATCATTCAGTTCACTATTTATTACAAATATGATTTATGAGGAGCCCAACTTAATGAACATGTAATATTTCCATATAATGATTTACCATTTATATTAATTTCAGAGGAGTTACGTCTTGCGTCTACCGATGTAAAGACAAATTGAGTGATGAGGAATGGGCCTGCAAAGTGATTCAGAAAGAAGTGAGCATTTACATATTTATTTTTAATGACATTGGAGCTTGCTCGACAATGAAATAACCCTTAATACCAAGTTTAGCCTAGAAAAACACTACATGATTATTTACTTTTAAAATGCAGTTATTCTCATCTACTCACAATGCATCGCTGTATTCATATTTACTTCTATATCTAACCAATGTTTCAATTTTGATAATAATATCCATTTTATTATTATAGTAATAATAAAAAGTATAAAATAGTGAATTTTTGAAAAAATACATGGAATTCTTAACAAGATAATTAATTTTATTTTATACTTTAGAATACTTAATAAAATGAACGGCGTTAATGGTTGTGGACTAGAAAATAATTTTATTTCATAGTGCATTGAACTAAATAAAATGAACGGTGTAAAGGTTTATGAAGAAGACTCCTTGGATTTTATGCTGCTATTCATAAATCTCAACACCGTTCGTTTTTTTAGTACAATGAAATATAAAATAAAATTAATTAACATAAATTAATTCTATATGATCTGGAAATATGATTTGCAAATTTTAGTTAGCATTTCGCTTGTCAATTTCTATAATAATATAAAAAAGATTCATGGATGTATACTAATGTGCAATTTTATTGTCGAAATATATGATGAGTTGCGTAAGAGCAAGGGGAGATTGCACTTGCTGATAAAATAATGCATAGAGAGATTGAATGAGATAACTCGGCAGGATATGAGATGCGTAGATGAAATGGAAAATGAATTTTAAAATAGCGACTTTCGTCTGTTCATTATTACATAGGAGGTAATCGAATGTTAATTGATTCAGGGCCAAGGAAAACGAAAGAAGGTGATCAACTCGGAAATCGAAGCGCTTCTCAAACTCGACCATGAGAATATCGTAAAATATAAATATGATTTGATCATAAATAATTCAATATTGATTCTAGCTTCTCATACATTATATGCTTTTTTATTTAAGAGTGCATTCAATGAAGTTAAAATTTTCCTTTATTTCAATGCAGGTCAAAATGAAAGGGATCTATGAAAGTCCTTTAGAGGTATCAATTATCATTTTTATGTCCTTATACAGGGTCGTCAATATCTTCTTTCCGTCTTGCTGAATTTCACTCTCTTAATTCACATTCTATAAATTCAGAAAAGCGGAAAGTAGATTTCGACGACCCTGTAGTTCTATGTAATAATGCCATAATTCATAATTATATTTAACATTTATCATTGGCATATACCTAATAATAAATCTTTCAGTTAAACAAAGCTTTACATTTAAATAATTTTTGAAGGTTTTCATTCTTCTTGAGTTGGCTGACGGAGGAGAACTGTTCGATCGAATTGTCAAGAAAGGACATTACAGTGAGAAAGAAGCCGCAAGGGTCGTGTCACAAGTTCTCTCTGCTCTTGAGGTGTCCAACATTATGGCTTATGACATTTTTATGAAATTATCCTTTAATTTGGTTCATAAACAACATCCATTGAAAAACTTGCCAGTTTAATTACAATAAGTACTATCCGACCCTTATTGATTTTAAAATATGCAAAACAATAATACTGGGTAATTGAGTTAATTATTATATTAATTATATTTGTAGTATTCTCACAGTAAAGGAATTGTTCATCGAGATATCAAACCTGAGAACATTCTTTACAAATCGACGTCGGATGACTCTCTTCTTAAAATCTCCGACTTTGGATTCGCCAAGTACCAGGACGAAGATACGGTCATGATGACCTTTTGTGGAACTATAGGCTATTGTGGTAAGTTGCTAATAAATAAGACTTAAAAGTGTTCCATTGGTTTCTTGTCTAATTCCTAATTAATTTGCTCTTAAAGCCCCTGAAGTGATACTGAAAAAGCCATACACATCATCAGTGGATGTTTGGAGTCTTGGTGTAGTCTTGTATATCCTCTTGTGTGGCTATGAACCCTTTTGGGACGAATCAGGAGAAATTGGCGTCACGAGGAAAATTGTCTTTGGCCAATATGAGTTTGAGTCTCCTTATTGGGATGAAATCTCGGAAACTGCGAGGAAGTATGTTTAATGGATTTAATAAATTTTCCTCCGTGTCAATTATTTTTATTGTTTATTAAAGTACTTTGTTTGAAGCCTTGTAGCCCAAATGATGACAGTTGATCCAGAAAAACGACCAACGGCGACCGAAGCATTAGAAAACCCATGGGTACGAGGTTCGGCTCTTGATACCCCATTAACTTCGACGCAAGAGAGGATCCGAGAGTTCAACGCGAAGAGAAAATTCAAGGTGAGATTTATTAACTAACTAATAGTGCTACTAAAATAATTTAAAATATTTATTAAAATCGCAATTATTTATCGTTGAATAGGCTGTAACTCATGCTGTACTTGCTGCCCAAAGAGTCTGTCTGAAGAACCAGGATTCGCAAGAAGGATAAATTGAAATTGGCTTCTCAACTTCATTACTTTCCATATTTTAGAATAGAGATTAACGAATTAGGCGATCATTTGTGATGAAAATGATGATACTTGTCTGTAATTTATTTCTGTTTACTTACGAAACTTTAAATAATTTATACAAATAATTAATATTTAGCTAACACCTCAATTATACTTCTTATTAGAAATCAGCATTTCATTGTGTATTAATAATAAACGAAAATAGATACCCATAATAAAGGCAAAATTGCGATATATCAAGTTTTTTAAATAATTTATTTCTTCATTTTTATTTAATTTCACATTTATTATAAAAAGGTCCATCTGTATGTAGCTTATATTAAATATTATTAATGTTTTGAAACTCTGTGTGGACGTGGACGAGGTTTTCCTAAATTTGCAAATGTAAAATTGAGCCTGCCCGGTTTTTCGAAATCCCATTCATCTTCAATGATTTCCTCGACTCGATGTTCCGTCTTCACAAGCCATCGAAGGAAGATTGGCCAGGCAAATAAAACATTTGCCATTCTTGGTTCCTTCACATCTTTAACGTCATGAATGGGAGTTTGTTCCTTTTGAGCTTGAATAATTAACAAGGTGTTGCACTACACATAGGATTCAATATTGAGTATTAGTATTAGTAAAATTTTAGTAAATCATTATTATTGGGATATCGAAATTTTTAAATGCAAAAGTATAATTAGGTAAATTACAGTAAATAGAAAATAATCCCAAAGATAATTGCAACTTACTATCAGAAAAACGGAGAAGACAACAATCAAATAGACTCTCATTGTAATTTTATTTTAAATTCTAATTTTCACTTTTCAACTAAATTAATATTATAAACTAATGTTGAGGGTAAGAAGTAGATGAAACTCTGAAGAGAATCATAAAATGAACTTATTTAAGTCTAAGCGTAAGAAAATCTAAAATTATAGTTTATAACGGTTTAATGTCTTACTATTTCAATATTTCTGTAAATTGTAACACTTAACAAGAGAAAATTCAAAATAGACTATAAAGGTCGGTATTATTTGCTATAAAAGAAAATCACCAATTATAATATTTATCAAATATAAATTTTATTTTTAAATATTCAAGAAATCGAAACTAAATATTTTATTATGTATGATTTGAAGAGTTGCTTAAGCCTTTACACTTTATAGATATTGAGCAAAATTAATTAATATAAATTTATTTTATTTTACATTGCAGTGTTCTAAATTAAACGAATAAAAGCAGCAAAGATTTTATTAAAATCCAAGGAGCCTCCTTCTTAAATCTTCATACCGTTCGTTTTATTTAAGACACTGTAAATAAAATAAAATAAATTTATAACTTATTTTATTATATTCGTGGCCACTTTCGCGTTTGACCTTTTCTGTCCAAAAAACCGCCGATTTCCGGCACTAATGATTCAAGAACTACAAGTTTCTGATGAAGTTTTGAATTTTATTTGATTTTATTCATTTTATATATATGCATTGTTCACAATTTTCAACTTGTCAGAAGAAAGGAAAATACTTAATACAAACTCCCATTCACAAATAAAATGAAATAACTCACTTTTTCATCAAGCTGAGGTTCTTGCCCGCACAAATTATAATAAATTGATTCTCCATATTTAATAGAATTACTTGAATGTCGACAACCAATTTGGTTAAATTAAACACGTTGTTGCATTTGCATTCGCGCGAACATAAAACCACTGAATAAAAAATTTAAATATCTTTCAATGGACGATAGCTGAGGCTTTCTTTTTTACGCGGAAAATCACAATATATTTTTGAATTCAAGTATGGTTCAACGGATTGTGGGATCCTACGATAGCGATGAAATAAAGATAGGCAATAAAGATATAGAGTATTCTTTACTGCTCAGTAGCTTTATAACTTTATTATAGATATTCAATCTATTTAGGATCTTTATTTTGCACTTTCATTAATGACAACATAAAAGCGTCATTTAAACTTGAGTGGCGATTCAAAAAGTGAATAAATTCATCGACAAACAATATCTTTGTTTCAATCGTTGGTTCTCCACGATTTCCAACTGACATTAAAAAATTTTTCATGTATTTCAATGCTTCACTACTTAAAAAAACTTCAAGTCAATATACTGAACATTCCAACTGAACATTCCAAAAATTTCATTGTTGAGGTTATCAAAATATTCCCTCCCACCTTTGGTGCAAAATTTTTAAATGCACTCAAATCTTCCAAATCATCAAAAATAATTAGCCACCCATTATTTTCTTTCATATCAAACCACCGTATGACTTTTTCAATGTAATTTTCTGTTTCATTTAATATTCCAATTTCTTTTCCAAAGATCAAAAAGCTTTTCTTAATATATTGAGGAAATTTTGCTTCGAACCAAAGAACTGTCTTGTTTTCGTATTTATCTTTATT
>VJMY01001075.1:0-20505 GCA_009869795.1 Neelides sp. FZ-2019 | reverse complement strand
ATCGTAAATGAGGGTATTTGAAAATGAATTTGTAATCTTCGTAAGTAATTACAGAGTAATTACAGTAATTGTAGTTCTATCAATTTAAATTAATTTACAAATAAAGTTATCTTACTATTCTTGATTTTCAGAATCATGTGAGATGATTGAGATATCAGTGGAATTTTCTGTATTTTCTTCATAATTGTGAAAATTTATTCTTTGGTTTGAACTCGCTCGTTCTTGGAGTTGCCCATCGTTTATTTCGTAATTATTAGAAAAATCAGGATCATATTCTGGTTCGTGAGGATGATCATCCTCAATTCCAACAGTAATCACATTGTTCTCAAGAGATCCATGAAAATTACTCGTTCTGATCTTTGCATTGCACCCGAACTTTTTATATCCTCGACATCTCCATAAAATTGCAGTTTCATAAGTGTGATTCCTTGTGAAGAGGAATCCGTCAACCACAAGAAAAATACCCCTGGAATTTTTTTCTATTGTTAAAGGCATTATAACTATTAAACTTTAAACTGTATGTTTAAGATTAAAGAAGTGTATTGCAAAGTTGCAAATGAAAAGGAATCACAATCACTTTTTTGAAATTGGAATGAATAAAGTTTCAGTCAACATTGTCATTTAAATCTCTTACATTTTAAAAACATTTTTCTTGTGAATTAGTTAAAAACTTTATATAATGGTATTAGAAATAATAGAACTTTAGGACTTTATTAAACTTGAGACACTTGAAGAGATGACGAGAGTTGTCAACTCTCGGTGTTAATCAACTCTGACCATATGAGCTGATTAAAACTTATTCTGTTAGACAAGAGTCTTTGAATTTAGTAAACTTTTCCTCTTTGACAAAGCTTATGTACAAAATCAATTCTCAATTCACTCCAATGAAGGCAAAGTGCACAATGGTTAAGAGATAGGGCGAAGGACTCTATAATTTATCAACTTATTTAAAATGAACTCGCGATAATTTTTGCACGTCATTTATTTTCTAACAAAATAATTACATCGTCTGTTGGAAAATTATAATGATTCCAATCTTTATTAATTATTGAGCGATGGTTATGCCTTATTTGTTTAATAGAAGAGTTCTCAATAGTTTGGTTTTTGGCTACAAAGTTAATCTGTATTTAATACAATTTTTTTCTCTGACTAAGGAAAGTTTATTTATTTAATTATTTGTGGTTAAATTATTTTACATGATTATCAAACTTTTAGTATAAATTGATAAAAGTTCAAATTTTTACTACAATATTGGGTTCTATTCATGATATGGGCAGATTTACTAAACACATGATACTACAGCATATCATCATCCAATATATACAAACTAAGGAGTTTAACAAAGTGTTTATCTTAAATTCATTAAAGTATTAGTATTGGTAGCCTATTCATAAATAATATTTCCTTTATTGTAATCTTTCAGGTAAAAACAGTTAGTAAATCTCCTTCGAATCAGAGTAAATTACACTGGCATATAACATGAAATACAAATACATATCTTAATATGCATTGCACTCCCAATGCTTTATTTTATATTGATAACGTTGTCTATATTATAAATGCGGGTGAACTCGCTATATTAACAAGAATTTTTCATCTCAATCTCATCTGAAAAAAAGCATGAATCATTCCATGATGGATGGCTATAGCCGGAAGAGATAGGAGAAGAGCTCCCTGTCCCTAATAGACAGTTCTTCTGTTGGACAGGAAATCCTTGGCTGGGCTCGAATCATCTGTCCTTTCCATCGCTTCATCCCAACTCACCTAGATAGTTCATATTCACATTCAAAGCATTTAGCTTTTACTATTTTGATTTAATAATTAATAACGTGAACTTTTATACAATTTATCTCTTGAATCATGGGGTCAGGGAGAGATCATACAAGAATCCCTTTGGATGACTTAAACAAGGTTTGAGAAATTTATTGATAATTCCTTAATCATAAATCATAACAGCTAACTGAATTACGCTAGCAAATTATTTTCCTCTAATATTTTTTTAATATTTACAGTTTAGGTACTACTTTAATTTTAAATTTAAAGGATCTTGGCATGGTTTGACAATATAGCTGACAAAAGATTGCTCTTAAGTTTTTCTTTTAGTTTAGATACTTAAAGTTTTTAATTGTAAACAAATTTATTATTTCAGACTCTCACGAAACTCATTACTTTTTATGTTTGACGATTACGTGACGCATTCTTTTTCTTTCGACAATTTGATTTTAGAGCATCTGACTATGACTTCAACAATAATCTTTAGTTTAGTTGATTTTTAGTATTTATAATTGCCAAAAACATTGGTTTTCGCTATTTTATTTAGATATAGAAAATATCTTTTAAAGAGTCAAAAGATTCTGTGATCCCTGACTATATAAATTTTAATTTTGACTACCCGTATAAACTAAAAATGGTTCGAATAGAAGTGACTGAAGTATGTTAGTATTTATATTAAAAAGCATATTTTCTTTACTTTTAACTATATATTTTATATAACAAACTCATCGTGTATTAAATATTTATATGATAATATAATAATTTTTATTTTTCCTTTAGAACTGGCATCAAATCTTTGAAAAGGTGAGTTTAATTTATAATGAACATAAGTATATCAAAGTATTCATTATACATTTATACAGCATGATAAATTATTAATAAATATCAAATGATTTTGAATTGTGATATTTTAGTTTCTTCCGGATAGCAATGGGGAGATTGAATTGAATCGGATGAAAAGTCAATTGAACAATACAGAATTACGACACGAGTTCTCAACTCGAGAAATTAATAGGATTTTAAATAAACATGACAAAGACAAAAATGGAAAACTCAGCTACAGTGAATTCATGGACCTTGTAAGCTAAAATTAATCATTTCATTAAATCGTCAATTTAAGTTCAAATCATTAAAATATTCATTGAGATTAAATCATCATTTTTGTCAGGTAAAAGGGAACGAACTTGGGAATTTCAACAATATTGTTATTCGAAGAGCTTTAATCAAAGCAGCTACATTCACCGTTGTGCCGAAGAACCAACGTGATGCTGTGGACGGTGAATACGATGACCAGTACAATTGCCGACCTCCTCCTGTTTTCATGCTCCTCATCAGTCTTGTGGAGGTAAATGCAAATAATTTTAAAAAGTTTAATTTTTTAGCACAATGTATTAAATCACTTTTAATGAGGATTTGTGTCAGGATTAATAAATGAAAGTTGATTTTAGCTCGGCATTTTCATATATCACACCGTGTATTTGATCCAAAAAAATGGCTGGATTGGGATTAATGGCCCTGCTCCCATCGACTCTGTTTTAATTTACGATCCTTATCGGCGACATGAGGCCTGGAGATTCCTCACTTACATGTTTGTCCATGCTGGGTAAGTTATTTTTATTTTATTTTTTGAAAATATATTATAAGCATTTTAGATTTATTGAGAAATGATTGAATCAACTCGAAACTCTTTCAAATATTTCAGATTCATGCACATTGTGTTTAATATTCTCGTACAATTATTCTTGGGAATTCCATTAGAACTTGTTCATAAATGGTAAATTCATTCTCATTTACATACATAATAATTTAGCAATTTAATAGTAGTTCATCGTAGTAGTAATTTAGTTGTAGTTCATCTTATATATTATGGGTAAAATTGACAAATGAATGGAAAATAATAAGATTTTAATTTATTTGCACGTTTGCTAATGAGAGTTTTTGCAAAGGTATCGTGTCTTGCCTGTGTACTTTGCTGGAGTGATTGCTGGATCTCTTGGAACTTCAATTACAGATCCGCACACTTTCCTTGCTGGAGCTTCAGGAGGAGTTTATGCCCTCATGTTCGCTCACCTTGCAAGCATTATTCTCGTGAGTTTTAAAATGCAACAAAAGCACCGAATTACCCTTTATTTTCATTTATAATTTATATAATTATTTTTAAAATTAGTTATTATAATTCGTTTCATTCTATATTGTTTACATTTCATTTATTTTCAGAATTGGTCGGAAATGGAATTCGCTTGGCTTCGTTTAACATTCTTAGCAATCCTGACTGGGTCAGATGTCGGAGTCGCTGTTTACTATAGATATGTCAAGGGAGAAGATACAAATGTAAGGGGATAATTTAACATTCATTCCTAAAATTATACAAGCGCTCAATTTGCCATTTCCATTAAAATTTCCAATAAGTTTTTATGCAACCATTTTTTTAAAATTATTTGCTTTTATGGTTAGAAAATTTTCATTTTGTATCAGACATTGATAATTTAATTATCGATCACATAAATATATCATTTGATAAGTACACTCTTTTTTATCTAATCAAAAACGCAATTTGGTCATTCATGATTTCATTATTGTTTTCTTGATGCAAATATTGAGTTAAATATTCACAATATAATATTATATAGTTATTATATGTCAATAAAATAAGTTGGGCAATAATAATAAATAAATTCTTGAATTTGAGGTTGGGTACGTGGCTCATCTTGCTGGAGCTATTGCTGGACTCCTCGTTGGCATCAATGCCCTGAGAAATCTCCAACCACATAAATGGGAGAAAGTGGTTTGGTGGATCAGCTTGGCCTTGTACATCATTCTCATGATTGCAGCTATCTTATTCAACATTTTTAACACCTCGTATTTTCCTGAAGCAAAATATTCAACCTCGGACAAGTTGTAAAATTGAAAACTTTTTTATATTTTTTTACAATGTTATATGATTGCTTTTAAACACTTCAATTTAAGGGCTTTCTATTTAGCATAAATATGATAATGTTAAAAACAATTTGTATACAACAATTTCTTTACAAAGCATAATTTAAGATAACCTTAAATATCTTGAAACTTATTACGGTTAGGTAGATAAATTAATTAATTAAATATTTATCCAAAATACTTAAATTCGATCAAAACTACTAAAAACATAAAGGTCTAGTTCGAAATCATGTGGAACAATTAAAAAAACTTTTATAGTACTTATACTGATATTAGATTTAACTTTATTGACGTCATCTGACTCTGGCTAAATTATAATGAGAAATTGACCAATTGATGTTTTTTTACAAATAACATTTATATGAAATATTTAATATGTCTTAAAAGATTTATGTCCCTTCAATTCATTAAGCCTACAAATGAGCTCTATTAAGTACTTTGTTCAATTTTCAGGTAATAACAAATGATACTAATTCATTCTTAATTTTTCTCACAAGCATTGTGAGTCTAAACATAATTTTTAAGTTATTAGATTGATTAGTTTTGAATTATGCTGTATATTATAATTAGTAATTGCCAAGTTAATAGTTTACTATGAGTTTAGAGTAAAGTTAATTAAGTTGTAGTTTAATTTTGTTCACTTTTTTTCAGTAAGCCTTATATAAGAAATGATAGAAATGGTTGTTTTTCTTTGGACTTTATGATTATTTTGATTAGGTATATTATTTTATTATGCTTTACATGTTTTTCATACTTTTTGTAAATGATAATTTGAATTAAAATAGACTATTTATACTGATGAATTTCAAGAACAAGTTCAATGTTAAAAGATTCGAAATAATATCTAATAATGTTATACAAAAGTATTAATATCTAAGTGCCTTAATAAAAATGTGATGAAACAGAATTACGGCTAATTCTTTGGGTTTTATACTATATAACGGCAATGTTTGAAAAGAAATGAACGAAAGTGTGATAAATTCAAAAGCTTTTATATTAAAAATCGTTTTTATCATGAACCTTGTGATTTTATAAGGTTCTATTTCATCATACTATTAGAGAAAATGACGGTTTGTACAAATCTTGACTATTCTTCTGAAAGTGAGTCTGACTCTTAGCTAATCATTCTGCCATTTTCTTATAACAAAACAAAGAGCAAGTAAATTATAAAAAATAAAGGTTTGGTAGTCAGCTATGGAATTTCTGCTTTTCCCAACTCCAGCCATGGATTTCTCACAAATAGAATAGCCTTCATCTTCACAAACACAAATGCCTTCATCCCCATTGACAACTCCGCCAATGTTTGTTTTGCAAAAAGCTCTTTCAACACATTTAAAATTCTCTTCATAATTGCATCTTGTGCCAAGTAGCCCCACACACATTCGGATCTCATGATCAAATGTCCTTTGCCCTGGCAAACACCCGCATTTTCCATCAAAACATCCCAGTTGTGCCGCATTATTGCATTCTTCCCTTCTTTCACATTCCTCTCCGAAATTCTTGAGACAAGACGTCATGTCATTAGTCGGTGTGAATCCGCCTTGGCATTCGCATCTGGACAAATAGGACAATTCACTACTGCAAAACCCATTTTTAACACAATCGCCCTCGAGTTCCAAGCAAGATTCGCCTATCCTGACAAGGCAATTCTCCGCAATTGGATCGTACGTGGTGGCAGGATTGCAAATACATTTGCCCTCACTTCCGCAATGTAAATTTCTTACTTGGAATGAATAGCAATCTTGGTCATTTTCACAAGGAGCCAAATGAGCTCTGTGACAAACATTGTTAAATTCCTTGTAATGCCTCTCGCATTTGCAAATTCCACCAAGGCAAATCCCATGTTTAGTACATTTGGAAGATTCTGAACAAGGAAATCCAATTTTCGACTTGCATTCGCCATTTTCAAATATTTTGTATTCGTTTTGGCAAGTACAGGTTTTAAGGCCGAGGTAAGGATCAAATGAACATTTTAAGCCAATTTGCTCATTGCACTCGGCATCTTTGACACAAACTGCTTGATGGCTCAATCGACAAAGTCGCTCTTTCTCAGAAGCAATAAAACCTTCTTCACAAATACACTTTTGTATGGAACACCAGGAATTTTTATAGCAATCGTTCTTGTAGATGTCACAAAATTCATTAAATTTTAATTTACAGGTGAAACTCTCCGCGTCAAAGATTGCCTGATTTGGATCACATTGGCAAACACGATTTTGGCAGGATAAAAATTTCCCAGAAGCACAATCAGAATTTAGAGCACATTGAGTTCCAACCACTGCAAAACACTCCGTCTTGTCTTGTGAAGATTCAAACTCAGGTTTGCACCTGCAAGTCCCATAATTTTCGTCATCTGGGATACACTCAGCGTTTTCAAAACAATTTAATTGGGCATCAGCCCAACTATGCAATTCGCACATTTCCCCTATCTTCCCCATGCATGAGCCGTTCCGGAAGATCATTTCGTTCTCGTCTTTGCATTTACACCTCGATTTGGATTTGACATTTCCTTCATTTGAACAAAATAGTAACTTGTCTGGATTGCAATAATCTCCTGACTTATGATTACATTGAGCATTGTGTTTTTTCATGCAATATCCGGCAATTGTGGCTTCTTCGTCTTCCATTTGGCAAATGCAAGTTTTGGTATCTTCAACATCACAGTAACTTCTGGGTGTGCAAATTCCAAGTGCTGCTCCGTCAAAACTCACGCACCGTTTTCCAACCTAAAATAATTTGTAGTTAATTTTGTAGTTAACAAAATATTTCTGCCTATCTTTTACCAATAATTACCTTTTAATGAATGATGCATATAAAAATGTTAATTATTACTATTTGACTTTTAATAATCTCAAAACTATAAAGTTGAATTTTAAAAATATTTTTAACCTTAATTTTACATTTCCGATCATCTTTATCCCAATACATGTTGGGTTTACAGACACAGAACTCCATAATGCAAGTTAAATGCTCACTGCTGGCACACTCAGAATTCTTCAAACATGGTTCTTTATATTGTTTGTCCATTTCATCGCTTCCATTTCCGATAAGAAATAGGAATAAGCTCATTTGAAGAAAAACGACCAAGAGCTTGGAGAAGCCTGTCATAATATCATTACGACTCAAACTTTCCTAATACACTTTAATAAACCAACAACTCGACAAAATATGTTATTTGTAAAACTTTTAATATCAAATAAATATTTGACTAGATATAATCTCTGATTTGATAGAAAATTCTAAGTTTAAGACCTTGAATATTCAAATGCCCTTTAACTAAAACACACTCGAAATAATGACTATTTAATTATTTAATAAGGAACAGTTAAAATAACAATTAAATGACACTTTTGTTTGTGTTTGTTCTTCCGTTTATTAAATGATGTAGTTATTGAATTAAAGATTTCAAAATTCTAATTGATACAAAACTTACGTATTCCTTTAATGGAGAACTTGTGATTGCGAGTGTTGAGTGATGAAAGGACATTGAATCATTTTTGCCATTTCCATTTGTTATCTTCCAATTCCTTTCTAGGAAAACAAAATACGATCATCGTATATGACTAACGACAATGAATTTTGCAGTGCAGAGGTAAAACCAAATGGAAGATTATTTATAAGCTTTATCTTCCTTTTATTTTGGTCTTATTTATACATGACATTTATATCAAAATATGTAGGCATTTGCTCATCTTGAAGTCGAGCATAATCAGCATACATCTGAATATATCACCAATGCATTAATGCATTACCGTGCTGTGAGTACTTACACCGTCTGTATCGTGTAAATTGTCTCGATAATATAGAATATGATGAATTCACAATGAGGAAGGTTGTTGAAAAAAGGCATTGAATTGTAGTATTATTTAGTAATCTCAATTCATGTTAATTTATTTGAGGTCAAATCATATTTCCCTTTTGTTTACTCTATCACAGAGGAAGTTGGCACATCTTTTCATGGTAGTTGATATAAAAGCTTAAATAAGTCATCACGAAATAATGATATTTGGTGGGGTACTTAAGATTATACTACTTATGAAAGCTCGAAAGTTAGTATATTTCTATTCCAAATTACTTTTCTTAAATATAACCGAGCTAATGAATTCTTTGAAAAATCATATAGCATTAGGAAATGTTCTACTTTCTAAATATGAAAAATAAAGTTTTTGATGGAATATATCCATTTGATTACTTAAAAGCTAAGCATTAAGATATGATATAAGGATGAATTTCAATAAATTTCAACAAAGCAAATAGATAAAAATAATAATCTACTTGGAACCGTTTTCCTATGTAAGTCGCTGAACGACCATTCGGCTATATCGGAATTTAAAAAATGACTAAAAATGACTATAGGACTTAACATTAGTCTGTCAAAATCATTGGAAAACTTTTTAAATTACAATGCGCTGCGCGCTGGGTGAAGAGAGAATTACATGCATATTCACATCCTTTCTTTACATTGCATTTCATGACGGCTGGCTGAGGACATTTCATCGCTCGGCTCACCCACGAACTTACATACGAAAACAGTCCCTGGTAAGATTTCAAAACTTAATCAATATTAAATAATTATGTTTTAATGTTTTATGCTTACTTAGCGTAATGGCTCTAATAACTAATTGTTTGGACAAATTGTCCTAATATTTATTTGATTGCTAAATATTTGAAAGTCTTGTATTTGATGCTAGTATGAAAAAATTAAAAAAAATATAATCCTTCGCTTTCACTTTATTAATTTGTCAAAAATGAGAATATGGCTTAGTCATGAGAATTTTGGGAGTGAGTATTACAATATATGTAATATATCAATTACATAACAAATTTAATAAATGTCAATTAAGTTTCTTCCCATTCATCTCCACCGGTTTTTTGACCCTCGTGAGTCCCATGAGCCCCGTCACCCCAAAATGGGCCAAAAGGAACAAAAAGAAAATGACCAAAACTTGCAAGTATTTCCCTCCAAAAACAATGTACATGAAGTAGTTGAACAACGGCACGAGCGTCCCAATCGTCGCTCCAACATAATTAATAAGCGTAAAAGGTCTTCGCTTCAACTCTGTGGTTTTGTACTTGGGTTTAAGAGTGGACTCGAATGAGCCGGTGGTCGTGAATGTCTCCATGAGCTCGTCCTTCTCCCTAAAGGTCTTTTGGAGCCATTCGACGAGTTCGGGTTCTGTCTGGGGCAACGTGTCCATCGGGATCCTCCTGAAGACCAAATGAGCCTCGATGGGGATTCCCTTGATGAGCGTGAGAGCCGTGGGAGCGTCACCGCGTATCCCAATCGTCACGTCGTAAATGGCCGGAACTGAAGGGCGGAGAAATGGCAGGCTGGCCACGAATCCTTTCGTCCGGGGTAAAAGATGATGTTTGAGAAGGGGATAGCCTTTTTGTTTCGCGACTTCCATGCTCTCGGCATGCTTGGATTTACTGAATCGCGTCCCTTCGGGAAACAAGGTCAACCACATTGGATCCGGGTAGTCGACAAGACGGTTCAATTGAATGCCCAGGTTTTTCTTATCTTTGTCCCAATTCCTAATATTATTACAGAAAAACAATGAAAAATTATCTTGTTAGGCAAAAATTAAAAATTTAATTAACCTCTATGTAAATGGTACTTATGAAGCTTTAAAGTATACCTTTCCAAAAACACGTATTCTTGTAAAAACACAGACCAGCCCCAAACTAATGAATATAAATTAAAATGTCAAATAAATTATTTAAATTAATAATTTAAACTACAAACTTTATTAATTTTAATTGGGTTAAAGGTTTAGAGTATCTTTCATAATTAAAAATGTCCAAAAAAGTAATGTTATTTGATCTTGGATTAAATAAATCATTCCAACTTACTTGGAACCCATTTGAGAATTTTCTTCGCGTATGCTTTCGTATTTCCAAGAACTCCGACTCTCTCGCAAATGGTCCAACCCATGATCCAGTCAATTTCATACTTGTGGTTCATAATGAGGAAGGCGGATTCTTTGCCGAAGATCTCCAAATTGTCAGGATCCGTGTGTATGTAAACGCGGGATCCCGACCACCACTCTACCAGCCATACGATTTGACTATTGAACACGTAACTAACATGACTGTTGATCTTCCGGAACAACTGGGGATCCCATGGCTTGATTGTCAAGTAAAGGAACAATTGAATCAAACTCACGACAAATCCACAATTGAAGAAAATCAATCCTTTGAAGATGTGAACCAAAGGAGATGCTTTAAATCGACGGAGAATCATTCTGCAAATTATACACAAATATTTAGTATTAAATCTTGCCTAACGTATTGCCCCGATAGATACCCGATACACCAAAGTTATTCGGTCCCAAATGGTGTCCGGGGGTCAAGCGTGAGAATTTAAAAGGAATCCGGGTCCCAAAAGATACGCGGGTCTAATCTATGAGCAATTTTATATGCGCCTTTTATAAATCAAAATGCGTTTATTCTTTCATTTTCTTTTAACTTCCAGATTGATTTCTATTTAATTAATGCCAATTAAGGCAATTTAATATATCCTTTAACTTAAAATTTTAAAATAAACTGAAATTCATAGTGGAGAAAATAGTGAAAAGTACTTAGACGTTGATATTTATTTAAACATGTCCGGGTCCCGAAAGTTGCCCGGACTCGAAATATGTCCGGGGATCGGGGTGTTATAATTTAAGGATGTCCCGAGATATCTTTCGAGGCAATAGGGTATTCATAAACTTTAATTTTGTGCAAAAACATAAGATATTTATTTTCGAACTTTTCATAAGTTAATATTATATATACCTAGGTACAAGAGTTGGTACAAGATCCATATAATATATATAACATTGCAATATTTAAAATTTTACTTGAAATAGATGAAATGTTATTTGCACATAGAAATAAAATATTGTTGCGAATTACCTCCTTTGAATCAAAGCTTTTAAAGAAAACTTCCAATGAAAGACTTATGCACTTGCACTGGGGAATGAGAGATTTATTTTTCAGGAATAATTTCTTGCTTTGACAGAGTTGAATTGGGTTTTATTTATTCTTATATTGAAATTGAATCCCGGAGTAATGCAATGGACGTATCGAATGGAATATCGGAATAAAATGTGCAAAACGTCTTTTAGGACAGTTTAGCCAGATAAGATAATCTTGTAAAGGCAAGTCGAACCACCTGGCCTTGAGGAAAGCTGACGTTCGTGGGTCAAAAGAGATTCCTCATTTATGCTCAAGTAGCTATATATCTCAAATTCTATGGCTATATGCTAGACAAGCCCTTTCAGCTTCACTGGTTCTCACTTGACTAATAAACTACCTAATAAATGATGTGCTCGGCTATACAATAAATAAATAAACAAACAAATAATGAACACGAGAAATTCTCCTATGAGTCTTTCATAAATATGAGAGATAATGAGGAACTTTACTCCTTAACATGCGATTAACCTCATGATTAGAATTATATTGTACTTTATATTACTTTAATATAAGATACTTAATATATAATTTCTTGGGATTATGATTAATATAAATTGAGCCTTTCAATTTGAAATTTTCTATCTCAATATAAGCATAAAAAAGTGATATAAGTATTTATGAGCGTTTATGAGTACATAGCGCGTGAAATTGAAGAAATGGATTTCCTCTTGTGATAAGATATCGTGAGATTATTACTTGAGCTTCTTCAATTACCCGTGTAATTCTTCTATTCAATGAGACTCTCACTGTATAAATATAAGAGCGGATTTATCAGAATCCTACATGTCTTTCTGGGGATTTATAATGTGATAAGTGGAAAAGTCCAATTTAATCCAAATCATTACAAGTTTCATAAAGGCCACTTAACTTCTCTTGCTTTGCGAATATGCTTTTTACTACCTGCGTGCACACATTTAAAATCCATGCTTTAAAACCATAATAAATTACTATATTACAAATATAAACGAGTTTATTAATATTAAACGATAAGTTTACAAGATGATCAATGTTGCTATAAAGTTAATTAATAAATTAACAATTAGTTTTGAAAAACACCATTCGTATATAACAACTTTAATAAGTTTAGTTAAATAAATTAATGTTTACTTACGAAGGTTAATGAGATCATAGTTCATTTTAGATTAATCTCTAAATTCAAAATTCCAGAAATGATTTTATATTATATTTGCCCGTAACATGCCATACATTAGCATTATTTCGTTTTGAACTACTAATGTAATATTTAACACAAAATTAAATAGGCTCCATTAAACTCAATTTTAAGCAAAATTTTAAGTTGAAATGTCAGAAAATGCCGAAGATTCCATAGCACTTCCTGAATCCACATATGTATTCCAACCTTATTTGTCCCCCGAGGAAGCCAAAGCCTTAAAGAAACAGAAAGAACACTCAGAAAGGGAGAAAGCTAACAAAGAAGTTCAATTTCTCTTCTCGCCTCCTTCATCTCTTTTAAATACTCTGGCCAGCCGTCTCGTCAACGGCTTTTATCTCGACTCAGAAGCCAACATCGTTTTCGATCCTCAACCCTCCTCAGTTCTAATAAACTCAAGTAACCTAATAAACTCGAGTAACTCCAAAGTTTTAATTAGTGAATCTCATGAAGCGACTCAAACCCCCGACTACGATGAAGACGACGACGAAGAGATCGAAAACGATGGCCAGCGCGAGAGTTTAAGTGAACAAACAAGGTATATGGGCCAAAGGAACAACGAGGAGTTTGGAATTGAAAGCCTAACGGAAGACTCAAATGTAACGATTCACTTGAAATCCAAAGACTTTAACACGGTGAGTGAGGATTCAATTCCTGAGGATTCAGATCATGAACCGAGGAATATTCCAGAAATAAGGTTGGAGGCCGAAAGCCTTCAAGGCGAATCAACTTCACATCCAAGGGCGGATGAGTCACTTGGGGAAGATGTTCAAGGAGATGTTGACAACTCGGACATTGGCGATTGGATCCACGATGAAACAAGGGATTTAGACTTTAATGACGACTTTGTTCTCGAGTTTGGAGATAATTTGCCCAATTGGTTTTTCTCCTTCCCGATCATTACGATCTTCTTTGCTCTTATTCAGGTGAATGAATAGTTGAAAAACTTAAAAATTGCTTGGATCTGATAATAAACTACTAACTAACTAGTAGTTATTTACTAATAGTAATTAGGGTGTTCATTAAATTAATGGTTAATATAAATACCTTATTAAATTACAGCGTTAATTTCCTTAGATTGGAGTATTTACCTTTAAAGGGGAAATGTCACATGAGAACGTGAGAATTAACTACGATGATGTCGTTGTAGGGAAAGGGACGCTCTGGAGAATTTTCGTCTCTCATTATTTCCATTTTGGATATATTCATCTTTTTATGAGCATTGTGGCTCTCTACAGCAGTGGTAATTCATCACTAACTATTATCAAGATTGATGCATTATTTAACAAGACCGTATGTGATTTAATGAAACTAAACATAATAGGATCACTAATTGAAAAGAAAATTCAAAGGAAGCCAATGGCTCTGATGATTTTAATCCTCGGGATCCTTTCCAATTGCTTTTACGTCTCTCTGAGTCCCTTTTTATGTAATTTTAATGAAGAGGAAACCAGGTTGTCAAATACAAGCTATGGATTTTCCAGTATAGTTCCTCAAAATTATAAATTCCTGCAATTGCAATAAATTCCAGAAATTGCAATAAATTCGCAGCTAGATTATAAGAAAATAATGTCTGAATAAATTTCCAATATAGTATTTAATATTTGTCCAATTTGCTTTCAGGTGTAAATTACGGTCTCCGTATGATTCTTTGTTATTTATCAGAACCGCGATATTATCAACCTTCTCTGATCTTCGGCCTCTTCCCAGTTTACTTGTCGTCCAGATGGGCACCATGGGCTCCAATTCTTGAAACGCTTCTACATGCAATTGTGAATCCCGAGTTTTGCATTGTGGGGAATGTTAGCGGGATTTTGTCTGGGCTTGTGGTTGCTTTTGCTTTCCGTGCTCTCCCGCGTCATCATATTTATACGAATGGATGAAGATGAGATTTATAATAAGCTATACTATATTTATGCACTTGAGTTTGACTTTGCACAAAATCCCTATTTGTGATATTAAAGATACAAACAATTTTAGTTTAATATTAAAAGTTCTCATTATTTTATTTTACAAAAGCATATTTTTATAAAATGTTAGTCGTATTGGATGGATAGTTTTACATTATTAACATGCATATTAGTCATTATTCATTAACGAATAAGAATAGATATTTGAATTTCATTAAAAAGAGAGTTCAAATTGCGTTGATTAATTTAGGTGGAATCTGCTGGAATTTGTTTCTCTTGTTCAATTGCATTTTTCATAATGTTGTATTGTTCGTCGACAAGTGCCTTAAATGCTTCAACTTCAAACGGGCATTTCTTGCATTGATCTTCATAAGCCTCGTCAAAGTTTTGTCGGGAGCTTTCGATCATTTTCATCTTTTTAGATTGAGTTTCTTCGCATTCTTGAATTTCATTGTTGATTCGCGTCTGAAATGTTTATGCAAAAGAAATCTCGTCACAAAATCCATGGATGATATACCCAATAATCGTTAAACACAAAAGTAAATGCATTTTAATATTTAAGTCATTTACCAAATGAACATGTGCCCTTTTAATTCTTTCTCTCAGGATATGGATCCTCTGGAGATCGAATTTATGTTCATGTAGAATATCCTCTCGTGACCAACTTGCCCTTGTTGGAAGGATCACATGAGAAAAGACTTGAGCAATGAGCTCGTTGTTTCTCCGAAAGCGAGCATAGGAGTTCAACTTGTCCGATATATCCTCCAAAAAATCGTCTCCTTCTATAAATCCAATCATTTTGAGCTTATACATATTATATAATAATATTTTTAATTTCTTATAAGATTAGTTTGATATTTTAGTTGAAATGAACCATCAGTCGAAGCCGAGCTTTCTGCAAAGTGTGAGCCATAAAATGGGATTTTAGGAACATTTGGCGGCCCTTGAAGGAAATTATTAAAATTTACTGGTGGAAGTGGTTCAGATCTTGGTCGTCCTCGTCCACGTTTAACTGGAAAAAACTCTCCAAAATGATCTGAAATCGCGTAATATATTTAATATCAATTTTTCTCAATCTATTTCCTTATACCAATTAATTTTAAACCACAATGAATAATAATAATGCCTTCTTGAATGAACCGTATTGGAATAATACTTTCTTACCCATGCTATTCCGCTCAACGTCTTTTCTCTTGACAGAATGGGCATCAAATGTAAAGTTTCCCCTTGTGAACTCAGAGCCCACCCTTTTCAACAGTTTGAATTCCGTTTAATAATGCAAAGAGATTAATAAGTGTAGGAACATATATGACAGCACGTGAAGGAAAAGAAAGACAACTCGAGTTGTATAGTCAAAGAAAGGAACACACATGGACATTAAAAATAAATTGAGGTGTTGTATTCTCTTCACAATTATTTTATGATTCTAAAGTCGAGTTTCTTTCCTTTTTATAAACGCATTACCTATTTGGACGCATTAAAAAAGCCTTTTATTTCTCTTACTTCGATCTATCTAAATACATGCTTTAATATCAAATAAAGAAATAATATGCTTCAATGGGCTTCTGTCTCGTATTTAATTGGTATTGGACAGGAAAATGTAGCTTTTTCCATGAGACCCCGAGAACTCGTGTGCACTGTTTAAACATACAAATAACTTTATCCAGATTATTATATAGGGAAGTTTAGAGCGAGTTAATAGTCAAGGAGCTATAAGAGCTAAATGGAATATTTCCGATATTCAAAAGCACATTTAATGTGTGGGTTCTATGAAGAAGTTTCAAGTTCTCCGAACTCCCCTGTTTTTCTATCGAGGATACTTTGTCATATTCGTGAGGAGTTTCCAAAATGTTATGTATTGAATTGTATGACGGAATTGATTCAATTTCGTCCATGTTTATTTATTATGCAAGGCAACTCTCTCTCTCCCTTTCATTCTTTTAAAACTTTTCATTCATTCAATCTTTCAATCTAGTAAATATTTCAGCATATGGCAAGTGAATAATAATTATATTTTATTCATAGTTAGAAGTACTTTTAATTATTCTTATATGAATACCTGAGACCAAATTGATTTCATGTTATTACAATGGAATTCATAAGAAAAAGTTAGCATTTAAAAAGGTAAAGGATTTTCAAATTATTATGATTAAGAAGATTAAGATGAAATGCCACAAATTCGAAATTCGCATCATGTATGTTACATAGAGAAAAATGTAGTATGGGTATTCAGTTCAGCTTTCACTTTACTGTTATTCTATATTGAGAACATGCGATTTTTATTTTAGCTTGAGAATAAAAGATACGATAATTTTCATCATCCAAACATCCTTTCTCTTTATCCATTCTTTGTTCTTATAAACGTTTATATTTGAGACGAAAATGGGATATAAGAAATTTTCGATTCTTTAATCAATATACCGCGAAGCTGATGAACGATCACAATTTCTTGATACAAAATAGTAAATGCACTTAAAAATAAATAGCATTTGCATTTAGTTATTTAAAAATGAATATGAAATTATGGAAATGGAATAATTAGCAAAAACAAGTTTTTTTTATTTAAAAGTCATTCGTTGTATCATTTAAAGAGATGTTGTACTTTATGCATGTATACATTATACATTAGAAAGGGATATTTGAAATTGTACAATTAATTACATTAATTACTAGTTAAAAACAAAAAATTGAATTGAAGTATGTATTTCAAATTGACGAATCCGAAAATTTACATGTAATTTATATTTATAAAGCATTGACTTTGTTTCTCTACATTTCAATTTCTCTTGAATAATACAGATAGTCTTTATAAATTAAGACATGCATTGCATGCATCTAGACATTGACATGTGCAACTATGCTGAAAAATCAACTTGCAATAAACATCATCATTGATTTAAATCTCTTTAATAGATTTAAGGTAAATAAACATTGATTTTGAACAATTTAACAACAATTATACGTCTCACTCGAAAAAATAGCCAAACGGGAATTAAAACTTAAAATATATTGCCAGTTATTTAATTATGTGCCAAATCAATTTGACATGTCAAATGGAACATTTACTTAATGAATTAATGTTAAAAACCAGAAAATCCAAAGTACTAATGAATGACGTAATGTTTAATAGTATTTCATGCAATAACTAAAACTTAAAATAACTAAACTTGTCTCACCAATTACAATTACAAAATAAGTCTAATGAATTGTGACTACAAATTTTTATGTACAGTAATGAGCTGCTAAAAACGAGTTAATATCGAGGATTGTTAAAGAAGAAACTAAAACAAGGTTGAAAATATAAATTGAAATGCAAAGGTTCATGACTATTTAATAACTTCTAGTAAAACTCATTAAAACTCATGATTAATCAGCTTTAATGTGAGATTGCTTCTTCTCTTTCTTGGCTGTGGCGTCTACAGCCGCGGCTTTTTCCTTCAAATTGTTCAGATCGAAAGTGAAGATGATATTTTCCTTGTTGAAGTGGAACTTGACGAGTTTCCCAGCATTGACAACGGGACGATACATTGTGACGGCTCCTTTCTTAAAAAGCATAAGAAAGGGAAGTTGAGATTTGAAGGCCGAGTCCTTAATACCGTAATCTGCTCCGATATCAGGAAATCTTCCTAAATCAACTTTTCCAAATTTTAAACTCGGGGTTGAGTATCTGAAATTTATCAATAAATGTTTTATATTGACATTTTTTTTATTTAAGATATATATTTTATTGAAATTCATTATTTTTCCTTTGAAATCATGATTTTGTCTTACATGGCAGAAAGTTCGGCAAAAACAGGTGCAAAGTTGACACAAGAGGGATTCCAAGCTGTGTAAAATTCAATGAGCCAAACGATATCTTTGGAAATCTCCTCTTTGAATGTATTCTTATCTCGGAAGTAAATGACGTTTTGGGGTCCACCGTAAACAGGTTGTGGCAGAAGAATTCCTTGCACTAATCAATAAATTAGTATTTAATTAAGTAAAACCGTATAGCAAGAACTTTAATGAGAAAAAATAGTATTTTAATTAGTAAAATATGATAAATATTTATTTTTAAATAATTAAACAAATGGGTTAAAATAAATAATCTTTAATTGTAAAAATGAGATTAATTGCTTACAGAAGAATAAAACAGCGAATGTTAACCCGTAAGGTTTGTACTCAAGGAACCAAAGGACGAGATTAGCGACTTTGCAGTAAATGAAGGAGTTGTTAAAGTAGGAGACGAAGGTCATGGACCCTGTCTTTCTGGCCCGAATCATGACGACGATGAGGAGGAAGAACATGATTTCCATTTGCCTCATGTCGAACTCACATTCACCCTCGAAGAGAACGTCGCAAATTGGTCCCACCACTTTACACACGGGGAATGACATGCAGAGAAGGAAGTTGGCCAAGTAGTAGAAATGAAGGAATCCTTTTAATTCATCTTTTAGAGGAGCCATTATTAGTCTTGTCCTGAAAGAAGGAAATGTTTAAATGAAATTTTATAATAAGAAAAAATAAAAACATTTATTAGATCATCATTAGATATTCTAAGAATGCACAATATTCTTTACATTTATAAAATTAGTAGAAAATTTTACCTTTAACGACTTATAAACACGTACGAATTTTAAATCTGAAATAAGTATCAGCAGTCAAAACAGTGATTATAATTTTTCAATTTCTTGAGATCGTCCTTCAGAAAATTCTGAAAATAAAAAACATAATTATTAATATAGTGTTCTCTGTTTACTGTTTGAGGGATTTGAGTTGAGAGATGTACTATATATTATTAAATAACTTAGCTTTAAATCTCATTAAAGCAAGGATCAATTGCATTATAAAATTGACTAATCTTTATGAAAATAAATAGAAAAATTTTGAAAAAACCTTTGACCGATTAAAATCTTATGCTCGTGTGACTCATCTTGAATGTGATGTAAAAGTGGATTTGAAAATGGAGTATGAGAAGGATGCAATTATAATCACATTTAATATCGATAAGCTTAATACTTCTAATAATACATGCAGATTGCAAAACGATTATTTAATGATCTTCAAAAGTTAAATTTAAGGTGAGTTCTGAAAATTGAATTTGGCTAAAAGTGGTGTGCGAAGAGCGCCAGTGAGTTCAAGTTTTCGATTCCCTCGCTCATTTCGGCCAGTTCGATCTTTACATTCTCTCATAATATATCGTCCCATTCTTTGCCCTCATATTCGTTTGTTTTAATCCTCGTCCGGAGAAGGACATTTGATCACATTTTTATCCCAGTTTCATTGCTTTGATTTAAAGAATACACTTATATATTAATTTAATCGCTAGCGAATTAATCCTAAGTAAAGCAATTATTTGAAATATTATAGCTTATTAGTTTATACATTGAATACAAGTCTACTCTGAAGGTTTGAATTAAAAGATTCGTTGCTCGAAGACTCGAAGCCATTTTACCGGTATGCGGCAAAATCATTTTTATGCTAATTACTTCAAATCTACATAAACTTGAAGAATTGAAATAATTTACAATGGCCTTTTATCTTTAAGATAATGGCTAATCAAAATGAGGAGCTCGTTGGGATTCGTCTTGATATTAGTCCACAATTGTGCGAAAATCAAGACCCAAGAATCTTCATTTTGAAGCCAATCTCAGCTCGAACAGTCGAAGATGTCAAGCGTCACGTCGCAAAGACATTTTTCCACAAAGAGCGTACGTCTCATTTCAAATTCGTCTATTCGGGCTATCGACTCTTGGAATCAGAAGATGCTCT
>VJMY01001074.1:0-20518 GCA_009869795.1 Neelides sp. FZ-2019 | reverse complement strand
AGTGCAATTTTGAAATGCAACATTCCGGCCTTCGTCGCCGACTTTGTGTCTGTTGGCTCTTGGATTGACTCTGACGGAGTCAACTACGCTCTACAGCTTTCACCTCATGGTCAGAAGAAGTTTAAGTGAACAATAAGGGCAAATGGAATCATGGCGGGTTGTCGGACACAACAAAATCCAATATGCATATACTTAAAAGGCCAAATTAAACCTTTAAATTAGACCAAACTAAAGTAACTTTAACTTTAATTAAGCATTATAGGATTTTTGAACTTGGTTTCGTGGTTTAATAGTGATTTAATAGTTATTGTAATAATATTTGTAAATTGACAATTATTGTCAATTTTAACCAGTTAAATGATTCTAATTGATATTTTTGAGTAATGATTTTTTAATTTATTATTTTTAAGCTGTTGCTCAATTTTATGCTACGGAAGTTCACAACTTGTACGTAATCCGAGGGAATAGTGCTATTCTCAAATGTGAGGTTCCGCCATTTGTTGCGGAGTTTTTGCAAATTGTCGGATGGATTGACAGCGTTGAGAATTCCTATTCATTGGAATCAAATTCTAAAGGTTTTATACAATTTGAATTGACATGAAGTATAAGGACAATCGAATATTGGCAATTTGACAATTTTGTGTTTATTGTCTGCACCAATATACTTAGAGCTAAATTTGAAAAATCAAAAACAAATTTACTAACAACGTTCAATAATATAAAGATAATTAAATTATTTTAAATCAACCAACTTTTCCCTATCTCAATAATAAAGGAAGAAAAGCTAATTTTGTCTTAAAAATTCCGCCATTCCAGTCGTATCTCAGCATTACGAGTCAGAAATTCGTGTCGGAGTATGTGATAAGGGGAAACAACGCCGTGTTGAAATGCAACATTCCGGCTTTCGTCGCGGACTTTGTTTTCGTAATGAATTGGATTGATTCGGATAAGAAAGTCATTGAGTTTGGCTCTGGAGGTGAGCCGGGTTTTTTCTTGTAAAGAATCAAAGGACATGGCGGGTTTCATGGAATGTAACGGAGTTTAGGTATTTTTAAATTTGTCTAAATAGATCGAGTTGGGGGATTTTAACATACCTCTTTTTCCACTTTCAAAACTACATTATAATTAAATTTTAAATAAATAGTTTGGAGTTTAGGTAAAACTAATATGTAATTGATCAATATGCATACTTATCGTTAGTTCATAAAGGGTCCCTGATCAATATAATTAATACAAAAATTACATTTTAATTTTTTATAGCATTAGATTTGAATATCGATAAAAAAAGATAGAAAGGTTCGATTTTTTATTCAATTAATTTTAAAAAAATGATTGTATGACTATGCAGTGGTGAGTCAGTCTTATGACACATACGGAGATCAAGAACACATAATTCGAGGGAACTCTGCCATTCTCAAATGCAAAATCCCTTCTTACATTGCGGATTTTGTGGAGGTCGTCGCATGGCACGACAGTGTTGGAAATGTTTACCAACAAGATCCAAAATTAAATGGTAGACTTGACCTTTCAAGTTGTCTCATATATGGAATAATGGGATTTTGGCAGGTGCCGGGTCAGGAAGTATAAAAATGTCAATAATAAAATCACTATAAAGAATAAGAACAGAGTTTAATACTTTATTTTTTATATAAGAAACATTGTTTTTATTAATAAAATGCGTTTATTTTGATATCTTGAGATTGTTTTATTTCGTAAGTCGGATTTAACTTTTAATTAAAACTTAATTATTAAAAACTTGTTAGGTTTTGTTATAGTTTGATAAGTTGGTGAAAATTAGATTAAATTAAACCAACCTAATACCTTTGGGTGTTCCCGTAATTGTTCGTGATGTTAACTTGAGATTTTGTTTTGTGTCTTGTAGTTGTGTCTCAACATTACGAGAGCGAGGCTGACAATGAGTATGTCATAAAGGGAAATAACGTGGTAGTGAAATGTGAGGTTCCCTCGTTCATCGCCGACTTCCTTCAAGTTGTCGCTTGGTTCGACTCGGAAGATAGAGTTTTCAAGCCTGACAACAACTACGGTAGGCTTACGACATTATCCATTATGCAAAACATCCAGATATCCTATTAAGCAGTCTAATCCCATCAAATTAAGTTAATAAAAATGAATAGTTCAGGTTTAAATAGCTTACTAATTACTGTTAGTTTATTATTAACTTATTACACAAGTTTGTTAGTAAATTATTTTGCATTTAAAATGAAAGTGAAAAGTTGAAAAAGAGTCTTTTTAGACCCGTGCACCCGCCATGTCCGATTGTTCTTATACTTTATTATTATTATTATTATTATAACCCGATTAATGAGAAATTAATGAGAATTTATGATGGTAAAGATGGGAAGTTCGTCGTGTTGCCCTCGGGAGAATTGCACATTAAGGACGTAAGACCAGAAGATGGACAAAAGGAATACAGGTTATTAAAAATACACACAAATAAACCAGCCATTGGAGGATTACTAACTTTAGTATTAACTTCCTTATTTTTATTTTAAATAAAAAATATTTTTCTTCTTTCGACTTTAGATGCCAAACGAAACATCGTTTAACAGGTGAAACACGGTTAAGTGCTTCAGCAGGCAAACTCGTCATCACAGGTAAGAGAACTTTCACTATCAAAATCCAAAAATATCAATTTGACTAACAAAAGAAATGCTTTCACGGAAATTCACAACGTTAATCAAAACTCGCTAATTTTGTAAATACAATTAATTCATATTTATAATTAAATTTTGTATATTCAAACACAATATTTTACACAATTCAATTTTGAAAACAAAGAAATTGCAATGGAGTTTTTTGTATAAACTACATTTTTGCCATTCTGGTTTAAACATGATTAAAAATGGGTTTATTAACTTTTGGGTATTAAGATTAACCATGGTGAAATTGTAAAGGAAATTCCACTTAAATTGTATATAAAAGGGAAAATTTACTTTTTATTAATTGTTGTGGGAAAGCATTTCTTTTGTTGCCGTTATGGGCTGTGACATTGCATTAAAATGAATCAAACCCGAAGCTCAAATTTTATTATTCAAAATCTGATTATCACGAAATCCTTTCTAAATAAATTTCACATTAAAATTCATAAAGTTAAATAAAATATCAATTAAATTAAAACGTAAAAAGAGCCGGTGGATTCATTTTGAACAGAGGGGCGGCCCGAAGCCTGAATGTTGGGAGACGGGAAGTGATTTGCTTTTTTAACTCTTTTTAACGAGAACCCTTAAAAACACTGTTGGATCGTTTCCTCTTTTTCTCAAGAAAATTGGAAATGAGTTTCTCATAGTTCAAGTAAATAAATGTTCATCTCGTCCTTTCCATATTTCCCAGAGCCTGTCTCAAGTGTACGGCCAAAGTTTCCCTTCTCGGAGAAATTCAAATTCCATGAAGGATCCCTCTCGACTCAAATGAGTCTCTTTTGCCCTGCACAGGGATTTCCTCTCCCTACTGTTAGGTTCGTCTGGTCCTTTCATAAATTTCAAAACCCAGCTACTTTTAAATATTTGTAGTAGTTGATGATATGATGAATGCACTTTTGTCAATTGAATTCATATATTTAGTTTTGACAATTTAGTGTGGTTCGCTTTTATTACAATTTGTGGTAGCATTTAATGTTATTATTATAATTACTTGTAAGTTAAAATTTTAAAGTGTCAAAGCAAACATTGATTTTTCTTACTTTACAAGCTCTGGTTTAGAATAGTCTCTACTTAATATTTAAGTATTTTAATTTTTAATCATTATAAAAATTTGATTGACTTTTTATTTATATTTAATTATTCAATCATAAATACTATTCCTCATTTAGAATACGGAAGAGGAAAAATGTTTAAAAGTATTTTAATATTCAATCTGGCTATTAAAGGTCGCCCCTCGTGTCATACATACCAGAGTTTTTTCTATAATTTATTAATTTGACGAATAATTCATTTTCCCTCACTTTCTTTTAACTCCAAAGAGCCCATGGGGAGCATGAAGCCGACTTTTCCCTCAGAGCAAAGGACGCTCACTTTCAATAGAAATGCAGGATCTTCGTTCGCCATTTCTTGCTCATCACAAGGATTCCCACCTCCCAAGTTTAAGTAAGTTTTAAGGCTTTAAAGGACATTTCATTCACTCGCTCCTCCATCAGGTTTCGGAATAGTCGGACTTCTACTTCATAAAATGCAATTCTTAATCCGCCTGTTAACTCAACGTCAGTCAAATAATGTCATAAATCATAATATCTTCAAAATATTATATTTTCTCAAAATTGGAAGTTGATTCATAAACCATTTGATTCAACGATCTGTCATTTTAAAATGATATTGAGGAAATTTAACTTGATAGATGCTCAGTCGGGCACGAGTCCGAGATTCTCTGGTGACATGCATGCTGGGTATATCAACTTTGGAGAGAAGGGAAAAACTTTTGGGTTGAAATGCCCAGCTCAGGCTTTTCCACCACCTCATTTCATGTGAGCAAAACGGAAACTTCAATTCAATTTAAATATTTTATAAACCACAACTTTACAACTTTTTGCAACTCATTAAAACATGGCCGACCTGTAAAATATTGAATATTAATTTCTTTATAATAGAAATCAAAAAATATATAATTGGATTCACATAATATTAAATCTCACATCAGAACTCTCAACATTCAGGGTTTTAGGATTTTTATACTTATATAATTCTTTATGGTAGTTTGGTAGCTAAAAGGAGGAAAAGCAAAAAAGGTTTTCTTGTTTAGATGCTCATTCGAGCACAGGCCCGAGGTTTTCTGGAGATATGCACACAGCAGGATATATGCATGCGGGAGAGAAAGGGAAAACATTCGGGCTGAAATGTCCAGCTCAATCTTATCCACCTCCTCATTTCAAGTGAGATTACATTACTTTTCAATCAGGCAAATTTCATAAATATTAAGAATTTTGGTCAGAAAAATATTATTTTTGATTTAAAAACTTTTCATCAGTTTTTAAATCGTCAAATTATATACTTTTTTGACATTGGATGACTTAAAAATAATATTGTATTATTGAATTTTATTGGGACATCTTAAATATTTTAATTGACTCATCCATTTTTTTTACAAAAACAGTAAATTTTAAATTAAATGTCGGCTTTTTATTTATCAAAAACTTTAAGTCTCGGCTCATTTCTCAACATTCAGGAAAATAATTTACTAAGGAAAAAACTTTTTCTTCATATTTTCTTAATGGTTAAATTAAATTAAAAAAAAGTCCTTGTTGTTGTATTGTGGTGGTGTAGATGCTCAATCTAGCACAGGACCGAGATTTTCAGGGGATTTGCATACTGGCTATATGCACGCAGGAGAGAAAGGGAAAACATTTGGGTTGAAATGCCCAGCTCAGGCTTTTCCACCTCCTCATTTCAAGTGAGATATTCAATAACCACAAAGAAATTTATCTATTTAGTTTAATTGCCAATTTTTAATAATTAAACCTATTAAATTTAAAAAGACTGGTAAATAAGTTCTAACTTTATAAATTGAATTTATTCAATTCAACAAGTGTCTTAAAATTGAATCATCTCCCAATTCTCAACATTTGGTATAAAATACAAATTCAATTCATTAGAATTTGCTTTTAACACATTGTAATTACCAAATCATAGAGGCAGCAGGAAGTTCGAAGCCTAAATTGGCTCATGCCAAGTTAACTTCTCTTGAAGGAAAAGGCGATACAGGAATTGTACTCAATTGCCTCGCTCAAAGTTTTCCTCCTCCACAGTTTACGTTAGTTTGGATATTTTATAAACAATTTTACCTAAAACGCATATGAAACAGTGACTGTTGTATCTTATTTAAGAAATGCTTCTTTTTCTGACCCCAACATTCGGCTCGCATATTAAACTATTTGAAAATCTCATCAGCTAAAGATTTAATAGGATTGATAATATTTAACAATTTATCATTTGAAATTCCAAAACTTGATCATTAGAACCAGCAGGAAGATCTTCTCCTAAATTGTCCCATGAGTTTGGAACTGTGACCATAACGAGGGCTTCTGAGTCAGGAATTGTCCTTTCATGTTTAGCCCAAGCTTTCCCACCTCCTTCCATGAAGTGAGTTTACAAGATTACATTTTCAATCTTTGAGCTTTCAATCCATTAATTTTTATTTAATTATTTAATTTAATAGCTTTTAAACTCATAATGACAGTATAGTTGTTTAATAGCTACATTCCTTAATTCCTTACTTAAGGGTTCATTAATTACCTCTTATTCATAAGGTAAAGAAAGATTAAAGGCTTTGGGTCACTTCTGTTTTGTCAATGAGACAACCATAAGGTTTATCACGACATTCAAAAGGTTTTTATATTGGAAAGACTTAGAATGAATGAATTGTGAATTAGATGCACAATCGAGCACGAGTCCAAAGTTTTCTGGAGATATTCATCAAACTTCAGGGTTCATCCGAGTAGGTGGAAATAAAGGAATCACATTTGCACTCAAATGCCCAGCACAAGCATACCCACCACCTCATTTCAAGTGAGGCTTCATTCTTATTTAATTATCGAATTTAGTTAGTTTAATCATAACACTTGCTAAGAATTACTGAACAAATGTCTAAAGCACATCGCTATTTGGATTTTTATTTGAATTTAAAGCGGGGAAACTAAAATACCTAATTATAAAGCTTAATTTATCAAAAACTATAAATTATGGATAAGATTATATACTAGATTCATCATTTCTTTGTTTGACATCTTTAAGATTTCTTACTTCTTATTAATTAAGGACTTTCTTTATATCATCATTTCTGATTCCAACATTCAGGTTGTTCAGAATCCATGCAATTTATAATTTTGCAATCCAAATGTAAATAAATTAAATAGTAAATAGAAAACATTATCTAATAAGAGGAAATTATGATTGTTCAATCAGAACCCGCAGGGCGTTCGGCTCCTAAATTGTCAATTAATTCTCGCATTTCATCTCTTGATGGAACGTCGGGCTCAGGAATTTCCTTATTGTGTTTGGCTCAAAGTTTTCCACCTCCTCAATTCAAGTAAATGTCAATATTTCCAATTTGCTAATAATTTTATATTGATATAATTTCTTGGGTCAAACTTTTTATTATAAATTAACTAAAATATCTCATTATTATAATATACTCGATTAGACCAAAGATGATTTTAATTTGTTGCAATCACATTATTCATTGAAATTGACTAGACTTACACGAGTATAAACTAACATCCTTCCCGTCATCCTGGCATAAAGGAATAGGTCAACTTTTCTCAAAAATTAAAATTGAGAAATCACGAGAGTCAAATAGGAAATGTTTAAAAAATCTACAGAATCCGCTGGCAGTTCATCTCCTAAGCTAGCCTTTGAAACTCGAACCTTGACCATGGAAAGAGCATCAGGAATTGGAATCACGCTTTCATGTCTCGCCCAGAGTTTTCCTCCACCAGAATTCAAGTACTAAAAAATACTTCAAATCCGATAGAATTTTTCTTAGAAGGTTATTCAATTATCATTTTCTATTTAAGAACTATTCAGATAATTCAATCATGATTAAATGGTCAATGATGGTCAATCGGTTAAATCAATATTACTATTATTATTATTATTATTATTTATAAGTATTATCATAAGGATAATATAATGTAAAAACTTATTAAAATGTAAAAGCACCACGGTCAAAAAATCACATCCCTGTCAATTCTAAACATTCAGGAAGGCATTGATCAACTTAATAAGCAAAAGGTTAGAAAATTTTGAAAATAATGTTAAACAGAACCCGCGGGAAGTTCATCACCCAAATTAACACACGAGGCTCGTTTAACTTCATTAGAAAGATCCTCAGGATTTGGAATTACCCTTTCTTGTCTTGCCCAAAGTTTTCCGCCTCCTCAATTTAAGTAAGTTTAAAAAACAAGCATATTGTTCTGCTTGGCTAAAATCAGATTTTCAAAGTCACGGCTCATAATTGTCATAATTAATGGTTCATTAGTATATAATATACTTTAATGGAATCATTATTTATTATTCATATGTAATAAAGCATGTGAGGGATCTGACGAATGGAATTAACTATTGGGAATTAGATCCGCCGTCGAGCGTCGTTCCGCGAGTGCGAGACGGCGAAAGCATTGGATCCAAAAAGAAAGTTTGGATTAATAATGCAGTTGGTCTTTTGTGTGTGGCTCAAGGGAATCCGCGACCTTCGTACACGTAGGTTTTATTTTTATCTCCCATGAATTCACCTGTTGCTCCCTTCATTTCTCTTTCGGGGTTTATCCGCCACATTCGCTCTGTCAAAGTCAATTCACACATTCTATAACGGCAAAATTAAACATTTAATTTCATTTGACGTTTAACTTCAAGTCTGACCAAATGTAATGAATTATAAAAGATGCAATGGGAAGCACAAAGCCGAGATTCTCGTCAGAGTCGGAAAGTCAAACTTTCACGAAGAGTTCTGAGACTTCTTTTAGCCTTAAATGCTCAGCACAGAGTTTTCCTCCGCCTTCTTTCAAGTAAGTTGACGGATTTTGAGAGGAAGTGTCTTGAAATTGCATATAACCTTTCATATAAAGCTTAAAGAAAAGCATTCCAAGGGAGTTCATGTTAGATCTTCAAATTCTAAAAAAATATAATATTTTTTAATGAAATATTTTGTTGGAACTAAATAGTTGTAAGCAGTCATTTTATTAGAGTTATTACAATAAGTGGTTACAGTTCAGGTTCGATCTTTTATCAAATCAATTCAATTATTATACTAGATGTGTATTGATAATTCATTTTACTTAAGTAGCATTTAATTATTCCCATCTCTCAACATTCAAATTTAATGTTATATACACAATCATTGAAAAAGTGAATTTAGGATAAAATAAGTATCTCATTGTAATTAAATAGACCCCCAAGGAAGTTCAGCTCCACGATTCCCAACGGAATCTCGGATGCAAACTTCTAAAAAGGATTCAGGATCTTCCATTGGTCTCATTTGCTCTGCTATGGCTCACCCGCGTCCTCAATTTAGGTACATTCAAAAATCGAATTCTTTTTCAACTCCCACACTTTCCTAACGTCTTCCACCATTCAAGTTCATTCTTAGCTTAATTTTAGGTCATTAGGGATTATTAAGTGAAATGGGGATTTGATGAATTAGATCCAATTGGTAGCTCGGGTCCTGCATTTTCCACTGAGTTTAGATTACAAGTTGCTTCAAGGGCTAAAGGATCTTCTTTGTCATTGACTTGCCCTGCGAGTGGACATCCTGTGCCTTCCTTTAGGTCCGTCATTTGATATCATCTTTTACATTCTCAAAATACAGTGTTGTGTTGAACAAATTGATTTCCTTACAAACTTCCGTTTAATCGGATTCCATATTCCGTCAAAAAGACCAAATAAACCGAAAAAAGCATTGGATCTCGCATTACTTTAAAGATTGGTTAATTTTGGTTAGCTTTCACTTTAACATGGAAAAGATGTCAGTTTCTCAATTTTTCTGTCCTTTTAGCATTCGGTAATGCTTTGAATTTGAAAAAGGAAATCTATCTACTGAATTTAAGAGGAATTTATTAAATAAGTGAAAATAAAATAATTTACAATGACATTTCTCCTGTTTCAACATTCAGGCGTTAATCGGAGTTAAAAACTTTAGCTCGTTCAAATAAATTGGAATTTAGTTAATTAATGGAAATGGGCATAACGTTGTTCAGATCCCATTGGAAGTTCAGCAGCGAGATTTCCAACGCAGTCTAGATTGCAAGTTATTGAGGAAGCGAAGGGTTCTTCAATGTCTTTGACATGTCCAGGAATGGGCCATCCACCCCCACAGTTTAGGTAATTTAAATGATTCACAATCATCACAAACCTTAATTGAAATGCACTAAAACAAATCTGGTTAATTTAATTAAACAGTTAATTTTTAAATTGTTAAATTATTAAAAAATGAAGCGGTATCAAGAACATTTCTCTCAATATTATTTAGGGCTAAATGTTATCCTCTGATCCAACGATTTTCATTATATTTACTAGTAGTTGTATATGAAATATTAAATCTCTCTTGATGAATGATTAGATCGAATTGGAAGTTCAAGTGACAAAGTTCCAAGTCGGTTTAGATCAAATGTGGTTTACGGAATTAAAGGCATCTCCATTTCGCTTAATTGCCCAGCAATGGAAAATTCTCTTCCAGAGTTTAGGTACAATTTAAACTTTAATTTTTACATTAAAATAGTTGTAAATTATTGTTAGACCCATGTTTTGTGATAACTAAATGACAAATCATAAAGTTAATATTTAGATAATAAATAAACTTTAAAAGTGGATTTTCTATTGTTTGATTCCCAAATCCTAACATTCACGGCATTTGATATTTAAGACTCTTGTACTTCTTTAAATGATATTTAGTATTTTTAAATTGCTGGGTTTTTAATTGAAATGATTAGATCGAATTGGAAGTTCAAGTGCCAAAGTCCCGAGTCATTTTAGAACGAATGTGGTTGACGGGTTGAAAAGTACAACAATTTCTCTTAATTGTCCTGCAATGGGAAATCCTCCTCCAGAGTTTAGGTAGATTTTAAATCACTTTAATGGCTCTTGTTAAATAAACAAAGCGAATTATTCTCCAGATCTTCTAACATTCTTGCTTTAAAACACACTACAATACAATGATGCCAACGAAGATAAAATTTGTAACAAGTTTTGCAAATAAGATGTTTAAATGAATAAATTAGATCCGGCTGGAAGTTCCGCCGCAAAATTCCCAACACAATCAATTGAGGTTACAAGGTCGATTAAAGGGGCTCAATTGTCGTTAACTTGCCCTGCAATGGGATTCCCACCTCCTCAATTTAGGTATTTCTCATGCTAATTTTTCATTAGCATCCATATTTATCCTTAAATTAAAAATCTTTCCCGTCATTTCCTCAACATTCAAGCTCAAAATCAATTGGAAGTTATGTTATTCAAACTATATAATAAAAAGTCTATTATTTCATATATTTGCATTTGACCAAAATCTCATTTGGCCAAATAGATCCGATAGGGAGTTCAGCTGCGAAATTGCCCACAAAGGCCACAGGACATGCACTTTTGGCTCATAAAGGACTCACTCTGTCAATTACATGTCCTGCTATGGGACATCCACCGCCACAATTTAGGTATTAAACTGCTCAATTAAAGGACTGTTATAAAGTTAATTGAGTTAATTAAATTAAAAAGTGGAAATTGAGTTAAAAGGCAAATCCATCAAGTCCCGACATTTAAAACGGCAAAATTTTCATAAGTTCTTAAAGATAAATATGACTTTGATTTAAAACAATGGAAATGGAATTAGATCCAATTGGAAGTTCAGGTGCCCGATTTCCAACCATGTCTTTAGTACATGGGAACTCGGCACAGAAAAGTTCTCCAGTCTCGCTTACTTGTCCTGCTATGGGATTTCCACCACCAGAATTTAGGTATTTAAGTTATATTTAAATCCAGTTTTACATATAAATTTTCAACGAATTTTTAATAAATTTTGATGAATTAGCTCTTAAATAACTTAGTTAAACTAGAGATTCGACCTCCAATTATCTTTATAAATATTTGTGAAAAAGTTTAACATGCATTTAGACGCTGAATGTTTCGTTAAATTGAAATTTAAAAAAATAAACTTTTCAACCAAGATAAATAGTTCAGTCGATTGAGTGAATTTAAATTTATTTAATATTTTATAATATAAAGAAAAATGCAAATCTTCCAAAATCCCAACATTCAACAAAAAATGAACTTGGCTAAAAATTCAAATCCATTTTAAACAAAAAATGGCTTTTGCTCATATAGATCCAATTGGAAGTTCAGGAGCCAAATTCCCAACATTGTCAATAGCACAAGGGATCTTAGCACCCAAAAGCTCAGCCTTATCGCTTACTTGTCCTGCAATGGGATTCCCACCACCCGAATTTAGGTATTATTTTATAAGTCCAGTTTAAGTTGATCTTTGAATAAAAACAGACTTCAAACAATTACCTAAACCAAACATTTTACAACAATAATGAGACACCTTATAAGCTAAAAATAAGGAATTTATTTTATATAATAAGATTTAAAAGTAAATCCTTCCGTCATTTAACATCGGGTAAATTATTGTTAACCTATAATGTGTTTAAATAAGTAGGTATTAATATTAATTAAAAACTATTATTCCTTACATATATAAAGATCCATTGGGAAGTTCAATTCCTAAATTCCCTGAAGCCCGCATTCCAAATATGCAGAAAACCAAAAGTTCTCAAATAGCCATTACATGCCCAGCAATGGGACATCCGCCGCCTCAATCTCGGTGGGTTTTTGTTTACATTCCTTCAAATCAAGTTATAAATGTCAACAATCCGCATGAATATTTATCATTTGATCAAAATCATTTAATGATTTTTATTTATATTAAAAATCACATGCACGAAATCCCAACATTCAGGTTTCAATTCTCTGATTTAATCTACAGATGTAAAAAAAAGTTATAATATCAAGTTTACAATTTTTCAATTAAAACAAATATTATGCACAGACCCTGTTGGTAGTTCGGCCGTAAGATTTCCAACAGAATCAAAAGTTCAGTTTTCCCAGAGGCTGAAGGGAAACTCGATTTCATTAACTTGCCCTGCAATGGGTCATCCTCCACCCCAATTTAGGTCAGTTATTCCTTATAAGGTCAATGAGGAGATGAAACTTGTAATTATTGTTTTAACCTCTCCTTTTGGCAAAAAAGACACTTAAAATTCATCACACTTCTCGTCTCTCAAAAACGGCAATTTCACCAAAACATATAATTTATTTTGTTTTAAAATAACAAATAAATGATTAAAATTTAAAGATCAATACAATTCTTCCTCTTTTGTCTCATTTTAGAGCCTCAAAGTAGCGTCAAACCGAATGTTCGCAATGCAAATTTCATGGGTTCAAAAGTGTCAATTGAGATGAGAGAAACTGTTGCGTTAGTTTGTGATTCTCAAAGCAATCCGCCTCCCGTCTCAAGGTTTTTATTTTCCCAACATTTAAATATACATGGCTAAAATAAAGTCTCCCCTTTGTTCAGTAAAATTAAGTTCAAGTTTCAGTCAGTAAATTTAAATTAAGTAAAGTAATTTAAAGATAACTTAATTACAATTTGTACAAATTTCTAAGTACAAAGCAGTTCACAAACCCAATAAACGCATCAAATTGAGAACTTAAAAGGAAATATTGATTTTAACAAAAATAATATTTTGTTGATCATTGGTTTATAAATATGAAAAGATCCCATGGGTAAGAGTCGACCCAAGTTTTCCGCTGAGACAGATTTAATGAGATTCAGGAGAGAGGCAGGAAGTTCAATAGCTTTGACTTGTCTTGCCCAATCACATCCACTCCCAAGTTTTAAGTAAGTTTCGTGTGGTATCTCATGTTTCTCGCAGTTTCTCGCATCAACTCGCTCGCACTTCCCGTCTTCCACTCTTTCATGTGGCAAATCACAGACTTGGAAAACCCCTCATTATGTGTCTATTTATTTACCTTACGTTGATGTATGATGGAAAAGGAACTTTAAAAATAATTATTATCATGGTAGATCCTATGGGAAGCACAGGTCCGAAATTCTCATCCCAGTCACTGTCACAGACATTTGTGAAAGTCAAAGACTCGGCATTTGCCTTGCTATGTTTGGCCATAGCGTATCCTCCCCCTACTTTCAAGTAAATTATACTGCTAAAATCATACACGCATAATACTAATAATAACGATTAAAGCATATCATTATCATAGACAAAACTTTTGAATAATATGAGAAAATAGGAAATATTTGTATTATAAATGGTATATTCAAGTTTCCTATTTGGAATTTTCAATATGAGCTCGTATTTTCATGAGTTAGGAGTTGAGTTAGGAGTTGAGTTAGGAGTTGAGTTATAGACTTATTCTAGTTAATATTATATAACAAATGAGACAATTTTCTTGAGAAAGTCACATGTTCCGTAAAGGTGAAAATTTTGAGAATAAAAAAAGCAACGACCGTCTTTCCTGACATTTTAAGCATCATTTACTTCAATTAATTTACCTTACACGAGTTCCGAGTCTAAGAGGAACAGTAGTAAGAGAATCTTGTTATTTGTATGGAATAGGGCCGATGTCTGGAGTAAGACCTAAAATTCCCAAGCTAACGATGGCTCATCAAACTGGGAATGTTGATGGCCCACTTGTACTTTCATGTGAAGCGCAAGGAAATCCAATTCCGGATTTTAAGTAAACATTCTTTAAATAACGACCCTTAGTAATTGGTTTTAAGAGTTAATCTGGAAAAAGTCACAGTCTATATTCGGTATAGTTAAAAGTAGCTAACAGACTCTGTTAAACAGTCAATGATTTGGAATTATACATGAATTATTTAAGAGAAGGCCTTGTTGAGAATGAACAATACTTGACAGATCCCCAAACGAGTGTGAGTCCAAAAGTGAGGGACGGGGCGAGTGTTGGGTCCAGAAGGACCCAAATAGGAACAGGAAACCAAGTGGGGATTTCTTGTGACGCTCAAGCGAACCCAATTCCTAATTTTTGGTACTTTTCCATCTAAAAAAATCTTATAGCATAATAATCAAAGGTTCAAAAGATGAAATAATATTGTAGAATAATAATATGATTTAATAAGAATATTTAATAAGCAATTCTTTATAACATCCAATTAGGATTTAGAAATTACTTAATACTTCAAATGACTTCATAACATCTTATTAGGGTTTAGAACTTATATAATAATTTAATAAAATAAAATAAAATGGTGTAATGCTTTTCTAATTGCTTCATATGCTTTTTAACGTGTTGAGATTTCTGTAACTATTTTAAAAGTTTAGTAATTTTACTGTAATAGGTGTCGCTCAGAATTTTTACACATTACCCCAAGAAATTTAATTTAATTATTAATTTAATTAATCATGCTTTTGCTTTTGTAAATAAAGTAATGGTAATTAAGGAGTTTAATAATGTTAGCATGGGTTAGTATTATTGTAATGATTCTAATGACGATAATGTAAATGTAATGAGAGTAGTGAGAGTAATTGGATGAATTATGAATTTGTTTAAGCATGACTATTGCATGTTTGCTTGTTCTTTTCTCGTAGAGGAGTTCGTTGCTATAAAGCCCTATCTCCGGGATTACAATTTCAAAGACACGACAGTAGTGAAGGTGTTGAAGAAAGGTGGCAATTTGTCTTTGATGTGTGAGGCGCAAGCTTATCCTTCGCCAATTACCAGGTAGTTTTTAATTAAATCCTTCTCTCACCTCACACAACACGTCATTCTCCAAATCCCACTTAAGTAAATACTACAAAATTTATCCAAAAAATGTTAACCAGTTAAACACAAATCCACGTTTTCAAACATTCAGGCTGAAATTTTACAATTTAACTAATTCACGCAATCTATTATTTTATTGTCTAATTGTAATTGTTTAATTTTAATTGTGATTAAATTATCAATTTACAATGAAAATGTCATATACAAGATCATTTATAATCAAATTGATAATTTACAATGAAAATGTCATATACAAGATCATTTATAATCAAATTGATAATTTATAATTAAAATGATTATTTAAAATTAAACTTTGCCATGACCAAATTGGAAGTTTTGTGTATTTTGTGGTAAAAAGAGGCTTCAGGGAGAGGGAAGCCGAGATTGGCAGGAGATGGATGGCAGCGATTGTTGAGTGAGTCGAAGGGTTCAATTGCATTGCCTTGTGAAGCACAGGGACATCCACCGCCTGGTTCAAGGTCAACTTCAATTTGACACGCGTGCCACTTTCCTGTCTTCCAACGCTTGAGCAAATATATCTCTTTTTACTAGATAAGAAATATCCGCTTAGATTTCACAGGAGATTATTTTACTTAAACGTGTGACAGAACCAACTGGAGCTGTGAAACCCAAAGGAGCAACTGATTTCTTAGAAACGAGACGAGCCAAAGTCGGAGAAACATTAGCGGCTTTTTGCACTTTACATGCGTTTCCTACTCCTTCTTATAGGTTAAAATCGTGATAATGTGATGCAATGTGTTAAACAAACTTTATTGGTTATATTTCGAATGAACAATTTGCATTTAATATTTAAATTGAAATATACAAGATAATTTGACAGATCACCATTTTTCTTAATAAATTAAATTAGTAATTACAGTAATTAATTAGTTTAGCATTATTATTAGACATTATAGTATGCATGCATGCTCTGGTTAATTATATGTTAGTTGTAGTTATTGAGTTATTGCGCAAGATAAAAGCATAGAAAGCCATTTAATTTGTCTAGTTTTACGAATTTGAGCTGAATTTCAATGTGGTTTTTTCTAATTTAAAGGTGGTACAAGTTTAGCGAGGGATCATCCAAACTCCCGGTTCCACTGGACGATCGCGTGAAGCAACTTGGAGGGACTTTGATCATTCGGGAAGCTCGGGTGGACGATTCTGGGAAATACCTCTGCGTGGTCAACAATTCAGTTGGGGGTGAAAGTGTCGAGACTGTTTTGACTGTTACCGGTTAGTTTATTTTTAAATAATATTTAATAAAATAATTATACTTGAATAATTAATTTCAAATTTCAACATAATTTTGATTTTTTTGTTTTCAGCTCCTCTTGCTGCAACTGTTGAACCTTCAACACAAACTGTTGATTTTGGCCGTCCTGCCACTTTCACTTGTCACTATCAAGTAAATTTAATTAAAAACATTTATTTAATGCACTTAATAATTTGGAACCTTTGTTAAACTATGAACTTTTATTTTTTAAAAATTCAAGGGCTCTCCAGTAAAAAGCGTAACATGGACAAAAGATGGGAAAAGACTTCCGGTGACCGACACTGTCATTCGAATAGACGCTGTGAAAAGAGAAGATCGTGGGATGTATCAATGCTTTGTGAGGAACGATCAAGATTCTGCTCAATCAACGGCCGAACTTAAACTAGGCGGACGATGTATGAGATTAATTTAATTAATAAAACGAACAATTTCACATTTATCATAACTAATGATAATTATGATTCATGAGAATTGAACCAATAATAAAACGAAAATTTATCTTATTCCAGTTGATCCACCAAAGCTCACTTTCAAATTTCGCGAAGAAATTCTCCAGTCAGGCGGACCAACCGTTTCGTTAAAGTGCAAAGCGACTGGAAATCCCGCACCGGAAATCATTTGGGAATTGGATTCAAAGAAAATTACGACTAATTTGGAAAACAGGTTTACAATTTATTAAATATGAGATGTCCACAATATTTTGTTTAAACCTAAACATCAACCTCAGAACTATTTTAATCCAAAATAAATATTTCAGTATTAAACTTTTTAAAATAAATTCTAAAGGGTCTCCGTTGGTCAATACGTGGCTGGAAATGGTGAAGTCGTTTCTCATTTGAACATTACGAATGTTCACAGCAATGACGGCGGCCTATACAAGTAAACTCAAAACCCATTTATATAATTTATTTGAATTCAAATTATTAAATAAGTTAAGTTTCTTTTCTCCTTTTTGTTCTACAATTTTATTTAAATTGGATTTAAAATGATAATAAAAATTAGGTGTACTGCAATGTCAAAAGTTGGCAGCGTTTCTCATGCAGCTCGACTGAATGTCCATGGTCTTCCTCATATTCGAACCATGGACAAAGCTCAAGTGGTTGCTGGAGAAATTTTTGAGATTACTTGCCCAGTCGCTGGCTACCCAATTGATGCTGTCAGCTGGGAAAAAGGTTTATAACTAAACTAATAATTATATTTAACTTCAAATACAACTCAAATTAAGATAAATTTTTGCTAATATTAAATATTTAAATTAAATGCTTTAATCTATTAATGTATCTAATTAAAGCTTAAATAATTAAATGTTTCTCATTAACTTTTACATAGACAATCGCGTACTTCCAATTAATCGTCGACAAAGCGTGTTTCCTAATGGAACTCTTCTGATTGAGAACGTTCAACGCGGGACGGATCAAGGGACGTACACGTGTGTGGCTCGCAATGCTCAAGGATACACTTCAAGGGGAAATCTCGAAGTCCAAGTGATGGGTAAGCAAACCATTTCAGTTTTTCAGCATCCAATCATAAAACACTTAAAATCATTTAAAAATTATATAAAAAGTGCCTAATGATAATTCTTAAATTTAATTATAAGGTATTCCATAAATCATTGTAGTCTTCATATAAATCTACTCATTTAATTTTGCATTTAATTTTACTAATATTTACATAAAATGGGTAAAAGCTTCTATAAATTAGTTTAACATTTTTAATGTTTTTGGCCTGAAGTCGGGCCGAAAATCCTTGCATTTTCATTTGGAGACGAGCCATTGCAGTCGGGAAGCATGGCCCAATTGACTTGTGTGGTCATTGAGGGAGATTTGCCCCTTCAAATCTCTTGGACCTTCCATGGATCACATGAGAGTGGGAAGGCCGAGAAGGGAATTTCCATTTCCAAGTTTGGCCAAAAGAGCAGCATCCTTCTCATTGACCCCGTTGGGGCTGAGCACGCTGGAAATTTCACATGTTCAGCCAGGAATTTGGCCGGAGTGGCAAACTACACTTCTGAGCTCATTGTCAACGGTTAACTACAATTACTATTTAGAATTGCTCTCAAAGCAGCTTAATATGATTTTTTTAATCCTGAAACTCGCGACTTAACTAAAAGTTATTATGATTATTTACAATTTTCTGATTTATTTTTAAAATTTTGTTAGGAAGCAAGATTACATTAAGGGAATTTGAGTATCTGCACATTTTATAAACAGTTTTTAATAGTTTTAGAAGTTAATTAAAATTAGTGTTTAGTTAAAGATTAATTTATTGAAATTTCCAGTTCCTCCCAAAATAGTTCCATTTGGGTTTGAAGATGGCCCATTGAACTCGGGAGATTTCGCTCAAATCAATTGCATAGTCGCACAAGGAGATTTGCCACTCCAAATTACTTGGGCTTTCCACGGGTTTGAGGGTTTGACAACGAATAAGCCCATGGGAGTTTCCACGCTGAAGGGCGGCCAAAGAAGCAATTCTTTAACCATTGAGGCCATTTCCATTGAGCACGCAGGGAATTATACTTGTTCGGCAAGAAATTCTGCTGGAGTGGCAAATTACACTTCCGAACTTGTCGTTTACGGTTAAAACCCAAATTGAGAGCTCAACATTGCACTTTTGCTCGCTTTATTTGTTTTTAAATATACATAAAAGTCGTATTTTATTTATTTATTTCATTATTTTATAACAATTTTATGGAAATTGGGAGTTAAAACTAGAACTGTTTTTATGCAGTTTAAAATTCTGAATTAGGTAATTTTTGTTTTTATTTAATAGGAGATATACAATCATTTTTCTAATTCATCTTGATAGTTCCACCCAAAATCGTTCCATTTGGGTTTGAAGACGGCCCATTGAATTCTGGAGATTTCGCCCAAATCAATTGCATAGCACAGGGAGATTTGCCACTCCAAATTACATGGGCTTTCCATGGGTTCGAGGGTCTGACCACGAATAAACCCGTTGGGGTCACGACGCTTAAGAACGGTCAAAGGAGCAATCTCTTGACCATTGAAGCCATTTCCATTGAGCACGCAGGGAATTACACTTGCTCTGCACGGAATGCAGCCGGAGTGGCAAATTACACTTCGGAACTTGTCGTTTATGGTTTAAAACATAATTGAGAGTTCGACATTGCATTTTGGCTCGCTTAATTAATTTTTTTAAAATTAAGCCGTTTCAAATATTTATTTTTCACATTAATTTAGCTATGGTTCAATGTTCAATTTAGTCTTTAGCATTTCATATCCCCGATTTTTAATTTATAGCAGTTAATATGCATAATTTGAGAAAGTTAAGGTTAATTAAATCTAATTACCTAAATAGTTCCACCCAAAATCGGTCCATTTTCATTTGGCGACGGTGACGTTCCTTTGGATTGGGGTGACATGGCCCAAATCAATTGCTTGGTCTCTCAAGGAGATCTTCCCATTCAAATCGGCTGGACCTTCCAAGGCACGTCCACGAACAAGCAAAGGGGAGTGAGCACGATGAAAACAGGGCAAAAGAGTTCCCTCCTTACCATCGATTCCCTCTCGCTAGAACACTCAGGGAATTACACTTGCTCAGCGAGAAACGCTGCAGGAGTGGCAAATTACACGGCCGAGCTCATTGTCAACGGTTATTTTACCATCATGTTTAGTCTCTTCAGCTAGCGCAGCTTGGACATTATTTATAACTTAAAATTTAATACTGCATTTCTCTAATTCTTTGTCTTTTTCTTCTTTTACTAATTTTTTTCTTAATCACTTTACTAATCACTTTTGCATTTCACTGGTTTTCCATTACTTTCAGGTCAAATTTTCATTACATAGTAAAAGAAATTTTCAAACTAAAAATTTCATTTAAAAAAATGATTATTAGAAGATTAATAAAAAAAATATATGGATTTTAATTAAAAAATGAATTCCATATTTTACCGATAAGATTTTTAATTTACTTTTGATTTTCAAAGATT